>JAOSBN010115357.1:0-38498 GCA_027563595.1 Erythroxylum suave
CACCGGTAATGATCCTTGCTACCTCAACTCTCTAGTCTTAAAGCTAAATAATTTATTTTCCTTGAAAGATCTTGGTCTTGTCTACTACTTTTTGGGAATAGAAATTTGCAGAGATAAGTTAGGTATTCATCTGAACCAAACCAAGTATACGTTGGATATTTTGAAGAAATTCAACATGATGGACTGTGCGTTAGTACCAACTCCAATGGTCACTGGACGACAATTAAAAATAAAAAAGATAGAACACCAATGAAAGATCCATCCCTTTTCCGACAAGCCATTTGATCTCTCCAGTATCTTACTACCACCAGACCTGTTATAACGTTCTCAGTGAATAAACTCAGCCAGTTTCTATCTCAACCTAGGGACATCCACTTTCAAGGAGTGAAACGCATTTTCAGATATCTCAAAGGCACTTACCAACTTGTTCTACATATCAAGCCTTTCAAAACTCTTCAAGTGGCTGCATTTACGGATGCGGATTGGGCTACAGACATTAACGATCAAAAATTTGTAACTGGTATTTGTGTATATCTTGGAAGCACGTTAATTTCTTAGAGCACATGCAAACAAAAAGTTGTCTCTCATTCAAGCTCGGAATTTGAATATCGAGCTCTTACGGATGGTGCAACAGAGGTTAAATGGATATGCTCATTATTGACGGAGCTTGGGTTGTTTTTGCAAAAACCTTCTATGATTTGGTGTGATAATCTGAGTGCTAGAGCTCTTGCTGCCAACCCAGTTCAACATGCACGAAGTAAACACATAGAATTGACATTCATTTCATTCGTGATCTCATACTTTTAGGATTCATCAACGTTCATTATATACCGTCTTCCTATCAAATAGCAGATTATTTCACTAAGGCATTAACACATTCTTCCTTCCTTCAACATCGGAGCAAACTCGGATTGACAGCAGCACCCTCTCGTTTGAGGGGGAATGTTAGCGCATAGGACAAAAATGTATATATTATGTTATTATTCTTTATTTTGTATAGAACACGTGTATGGCTAATATTTCAGCTCCTTCTCTCTCATGTAACAAACTCTGCTATAAATGATTAACCTGACGCACACCTACTGTGCGCTGAATTCCTTACACGATACATAGCCTTTTCTTTCTCTAATAATGGAAGTTGAAATGCCATGGAGATGAACTACATTATCTACAAATGCCTTGGCTATAGTGATAATGGTAAAAGGATGCTTTGAGGATTCAAAATGAACATATTTTTTGTAGACTATAGAGCTTTGAACAATGTAATAGTCAAGGATAAATATCTGATTCCAGTGATTGATGAGTTCCTAGGTGAACTCTATGGAGCTAAATCCTTTTCCAAATTTTGTTTAAGGGTACGTTTCCGTCAAATCTGAGTTCAGGAAGAAGATATTCTGAAGACAACTTTTCGGACACATAAAGGATATTATGAGTTTGTTGAATTATTGTTCGGTCTCACAAACACCCTTGTGACATTAAAAATCTTATTAATGGTCTCTTTCACCTCTATCTTTGAAAGTTTGTCTTGGTATTCTTTGACAATATACTTTTGTATTCAAAGATATAGGAAGAGCTTCTCTTGCATCTTCATTCTATTTTTATCTACATTAAGAGCTAACCAATTATTTATTAAGGAAGAAAAATTAAGCTTTGGTGTTTCAAAAGTTAATTACTTAGGCTGTATTATCTTTGAGCAAGGAGCGGTAACCCTACAAAAATACAAGCAGTGTTAGAATTGCCAACACTGACATCTATGAAGAGTGTTTGTGGGTTCCTTAGATTTAGAGAGATATTACCATAAACTCATTTGACATTTTAAAGAATTTTTTTAAAGAATCATATGATTTTATATTCACAATAGCAGAAACTAATACACCATTATTATGTTCATAATATACAATATTTAACTAAACAACATTGTATAAAAAAGAGTTAAGGGGATGTCTTTTCATGACCAAGAAAATCAGCTAATCATTGATGCCATTTTCACCTTATGTCCATAGCGAGTTGGTTGTCTATATTCTTAGCAATAATAGTTGCTCGAATCCAATTAATAATTTTGTCCGCAACTTGATCTTTATCATCATCATGACCCTGACAAAGACACTTATTCCTTTCCTTCCAAAGAGAGTATATAGTTGTCATGAACCCAGCCAACAACAGTACTACATTCGGACCTCTAATATTGGAAATAGATATAAATTGTTGTACCATAATTGCTCATTCATATGTATGGTTCCCCATATTCAGCACGTGTTGGAAGAATTGCTACTCTATTGACACAACTCTTGACGAAAGAAGGATTTAATGGAATGAATCAACCAAGTTGGTTTTCACGCAGTTGAAAGAAGCTTTGACCTCTCCACCAGTTCTTTATCTTCTAGATTTCTCTCAACATTTCGTTGTTGAGTGTGATGCCAATGGGACCAACATTAGGGAAATTCTCTTTCAAAATAATAAACCAATAGCTTATTTTAGTGAAGCTTTAAAAAGTTAGTCTTATTGTTTATTGTTTACTAATTATGAGAAGGAGATGTTAGCTATTGTTAGAGCTATCCATAAATGGCAACCTTACTTGTTAGGTAGACCACTTGTTGTTCGAACTGATCAAAGAAGTCTTAAATATCTACTTGAGCAATGAATTATTACTCTAGCACAAGCTTGATGGTTATCTAAGATTTTTGGATATGGTTACAAAATTAAGTATAAGAGGGGTTTTGAAAATCAAGCTACTAATTTTGTATCTCATATGGTTGAATTTCTGCCTCATACAAATTGGTGGCCAATGCTTTAAGAATAACTAAAGTAGGATCTCTTTTATAAGAGCATATTTTAAATGCAATCACCCAAACCATTTGGTTCAGAGAGATGGGTTGTGGTTTATGAGTGCCAAGGTTTATTTAAGTCCTACTTCAAATTTAATTTCGGAAATAAATTTTCACTGCCACTTATTGCTAACTAGAGGACGATGTTTATCCCTAATTATTACCTTGTTTAAAGCTTAAAATTTTTCACAAAATTTTCATCCTCCGTCAATTATTACTAGGCCTTTTTAACCTAATTACAAGATTTCTCTTATCTACTTCCCAATTTCAGTCTTTTCATTGTAAGGTTATCGATATGGTCTAATAGATGCTTTAAGGGTACAAAGTGAGCATATTTTGTTAGGTGATCAATGACCACCATAATAATTGTATAATCATTTGATGGTGGGAGTCCTTCAATAAATCCATTGAAACATCAATCCACATTTGAGCAAGGATCAACAATGACTAAGGCAACCCAGCTAGTTCCATAAAATCAGTTTAAGGGTTTATGTTTGCATTATGAAGAGAAGTTTGTCCCAGGTTATTATTGTTTATGCTCATAATTGTTTATGATTAAAGGTTCTCCTCCCCAAGTTTGGATAAGGACAATGTCAAGGAACCTGGGCTAGAAAGCGAGAAGATAGTGCCTCAAATCTCTTTTTATGTAATTGTTGGGATTAACCATCCCCAAACTTTATGAGCATTGTGTAAGTTGAAAAAAAAGAATGTGATGGTTCTCATAAATGGTAGAAGTACCATAATTCCATTGAACAAGCATTGGTGACGAGGTTTAGGTTGTATTTTATTCAGGAGAAAAAACTCCAATTTGAGGTTGCCAATTGTGAGAAAATAGACTATATTCGACAATGCCTTGTGCTCACCATCAACATTAAAGTTAAGTTGATAAAAATCGATTATTACCTTCTTCTTGTTGCTGCATGTCATTTAGTTTTAGGGGTACAAGTGCAATGGTTGGAGACTTTTGGTCCAACTGAGAAAAATTACAAGGAACTTACCATGAAATTTAAGATTGGTAGAGCTTTTCACAAGTTTGAACAATTGAGGCCGGAGGGTATTAAAGCTTTAAATGGTAAAGAATTCAGTTGCCTTCAAGGTACATAGTTTTTCCTCCAAATTTTTCCTTCTCATTTAAACTCTCAACCAAAATTTTACCCATAAGACTTAGCCTATCTTCTAGCTGAATTTCAATATGTGATTGAACTACCCAATAAACTCCATCCTAAATAGCCTCATGATCACCACATTCCTTTACAACCAAACATAGAGCCAACATATGTTAGACCATATTAGTAACCTTACTAATAAAATAATAAAATGTTGTAAATTATTCTCCAATTTCTTAGCTCAATTTATTCATTCTTTTAGTAGATTACCACATTTGAGTAAGGATTGGAAACAACTAAAGCAACCTAGCTAGTTTTGTTGGCCCTTAGATTTTTTTCTCTAGTTAAGCATGATTTAAATGAATTATGAGGTTTTGATGAATTTAATTTTTGGAGTTATTATTATGTTAATGTTAGTAAGATTATATGACTTATGTTAATTGAATTAAAGTGTTAAGGTAAGGGCATTTTTGGAATACCACCTAAGGTTAAAAGAACCTAAGCTTATAAGGAAGGGTAAAATGGACTTTTTGGGCTCATTAAGGGTAAAAAGGAGAAGATGAAAGGTGGGCTTGCATGTGAAGAAGCTAGGAAAACGAAAATTAGAAGATATAAGAGGGAGAGAATGTCGTTGGAGAGAAAAGAAAGGAAAGAAAGAAAGCTAAGCTAGGTTTTGATTTTTCTTAGTCTTAAAAAGTGATTTTGAAGTTGTTCAAGAAGGGAAAAAGGAAGAGGAGGATTAGAGCTTCCATTAGAGCCATCAATCTCACTATTTGGTGAAGATTCAAGGTAAGTTTGATTTCATCTTTTGGATTTTTGAAAGGGTTTTGGTTTATAAAGCTTAAGAAATGTATGGGTTTAAGAATTCTAGGATCAATTTTAGCGAATATGTCTTGTGGGTCCTCCAATTTAAATCCCTATTGAATGGGATTTTTGTCTTTGATAAAAGGGAATCAAAGAAGGCAAGAGGAGCAAGAGGAAAAACTTTCTAAAGTATGTTTCTAAGCAAGGAATTGAGGTGGGTTACTTGTTTATAGTTGAGTTAATAAGCCATGAGAATTTTTCCTAATCAATAGATTTGAATGATTTTCAATTGTTTTATAAATGTTGCAATTATTGCTTCTTGAATGGTTGAAGTATTTTCTATATGTTTGGTACATGAATCTTGATGATGATTTATGAAATGATGATGGAAAGTGTATGTGAAAAATATCATGTTTATGAAAATCATGATTCCGAAATGTGCAAGATGTTATAAATATGAAATTCATACTTGTGTGGGTTTGAGGTGGTCCATTCTGTTATGTCACGTGCACATTGACTCTGTTAAAGACTTCTCTCACTTGCACGCTAGTGGCATGGAGCTTCATCATGGACTCCCTCATATTTACGACTATACAAAACCACTATGTGGGATTGTGTTAGTTCGTTTGTTCACGACTACACAGGACCATTTCATGAGAATGTGTTAGCTCGTTATGTTTATGGACCTCCCTAACCATTATGATTGCTTATGTTGTGTATGAATTTGTTGACAAGTTTGAGACTTTAAGAAATACATGTCTTTTGTTGCTTATGATGTATTTGACAAGTTTGAGAATTTGGCGAAATACGTATATTATGGTTGCAAAGCATTTTACTGCGAAAATGGATATTTTCAATGGTTTTGCTTATTTCTCGCTATAAACTTGTAACCCACAAGCTTGTAAGCTCACCCCCCCTTCATCCCCATCTCTAGGTGAAGAGCAAGAGATAGAGGAAGAGAAAGTCAAGGCATCACTTTAAGATTGCATAATTTTTCGTATTTAAGTTAGTTTATGAAAGCTCAAGGCTTTAGCCGCATTTCAAGTATGACTTACATGTGTATTTTTTTGTTTTGGATTATGAGATTAATGATGTATTTGGGTCTTGAAATGCCCATTAAAGGTTTGTAAAACTCTTTTCTTTTAATGTTAATGAAATATATGTATGTGTTGCTCATAAATTTCCAAGTTTTTGCTTTACATTTTTAAGCATTCATAGGGGTAGAAATCTGTGTTTTCACTTCAGGGAAATAACTGTATTGATCTAAGCTGATTTGAACAAGGTTTTCATCTGGAAAGTTGTAGTTCATTCTTTTAGCTTTCCAATGATATATAGTTTGTAAATTTTAGAGATCGGACTTGAAAGTTATGATTGTTATAAGTTAGTGACGTTGCATAGAGTGTATGCAGGATATTTTACAGCTTTTCTATTTTGATCTAATAGAATAAGAGTAATGTGATGTCTTCAAAGGGGAAGAAGTAGTGTCACAAGTACTATGGTTTCTTGAAATGGGAAGAAGTAGTGTGATAAGCTAGAGATGAAATGAAGATGATAAATGGGGTTGAACATGTGCAGAAATTTATGATGAATGTGTATAAGTTGAATGATTGTGTTTTTGGGATGATGATCATACATAGATTATGAATTGATTGTAAATGATATTGAGTTGAAATGGAAGTGAAAATTATGAGGAAAATGAGTTAGGAATGATAGATATGCATAAAATGGGTAACAAGTAACTTGTACGAGTTGGAAATATGGAATTGGACCCGTAAATGTCCGCTAGGTGGACCTTCTCGAGTGTTTTAGAGTCACAGCTCAGTTCATGTCCATTTGAAAGGACTTGATGTCCGCTAAGGGGACCTTCTCAGGTCTAAAAATGTCCCCAGACCGGTCCATGTCCGTTTGAAGGGATTTATGTATGTTAATCGGATCTTTTTGGGACTGTTTTAAAAATGTGCAAAATTTGACTCTCTAAATAGCAAGAATCTCTCTTCAGGGTCACCACGGAGTTGTAGAACACGAATTAATCTTCGAAACCATGCTTAAATGACCATAATCTAACACCCATAGTGAAAGTTATACTAATTGTCCCAAATCATGTATATATATAAATTGTGGACCCACCAATGCTTTTCTTTGACATATTTAGGCTTGAATGGAGATTGAAATGTACTTAGTTTGATATGCAAATAAGAGATAAAAATGAGTGATTTGTTTAGGGTGGCGATTGAGGATGTAAACATAAGAATAGATTGTCGTATATCAAGTGTTCAAATTATGGGAATTTGGAGATGTTATAAGAATGGAGATGGGCCTAAGTTGGATAATGAGATTTCATAAAAAGGAACCTAAAAGGTAATGTGCTCAACTATGACTCTAAAGTTAGGCTCTGGAATCGAGGCCTAGCTAGTTCATTCAATTAGTTTAAGGGGTTATGTTACTATTGTGAAGAGAAGTTTATCCTAAGTCATTGTTGTGATACCCATAATTATTAATAATCGAAGATTCTCCTCCCCAAAGTTTGGATAAGGAAAATGTTGTGGCACCTGACCCAGAAAGTGAGGAGGTGGTCTAACACCTTCCTCAAACTACTTTCTCTATCCAAAAAAAAAAAAATCATAGCAGTGTTATTAGAGCAAGTTTAGGTCATAGATACCTAAAATAAAACTAATGTTAAGTTTCACAATAAAGTTAATGAAATTTTAACCTAATATGAGTCTAGTTTTGATAAAGTGAATGCTGCTTTATAAGTAGTATTAGCAAGGTTATAAGCCTTAAGAGTCGCTTATAGCACACACTACGTAACTAGAAATTAACCATTTTATCAAGATGAATCTTTAAATTGTGCTAACTCTTCCCGTCATAATAACTTTGGTGACTCACATAACCAGCACCTTAAGTTATAATTTCCAAAGTTTAATATAGAAGACCTAATTTGCTTGATCTATAGGCAGAGTAGTATTTCCATTTTTAGAGACTTATTCCTAACCAATAAGTACAACTTACCCCCTTCCATTTAGAAGGGATTGCTTTACAATGGCAATTTGGAGTTGGCAATCAAGCCTGAGCCTATCTTGACCTTGGTTAACTCAAAATCAAAAGGCATAGCCTGATAATTATAAGGAAATGGCATTATTTTGTTTAAGAGAAGTTATTTTCTATTTTAATTTAAAAATAAAAAATTGAGTTGAGTTAAGCTTCAGACTACCTCGAGCCTAGGCCTAAGTAGAAGTTATTATGGTAGGTCTGGCTTGACCTATTGCTACCCTTAAATGGCATAGATGGTTGATAAATTTATGAGGACCACTAGCTTGGGATGGATTTAGCAAGGTAGTTCTCTTAAATATTAGGCTTATTAGCAATAAGGATCCATTTGAAGCTTTAACTTAACTTCAACATTGGAAAATTATGAAGAAGTTTTTGAAAAGTTTTCTCATCTGGTTGATGACTTATTTGAAACTTTTTGCATTATTTGTTTTATTATAGGACTTTAAGATTACGTCTAATTGGATGTTAAAATTTAAAAGCCTTGTACTTTGACAGACGTTACAGGAGTTGCTTCTTTGATTAAGGAATAACATCAATTATATAAGAGATATAGCCCACCCTTTCACTTTCAGCCATCCTTTGTGTCTTTAAAGTCAAATTCCAATATGATAGCTAGAGTGATAAGACCTCTACCATACTAGTGGGGAAATTCATGTCCAAGTGCTCCATCTATATTCAGAAGAATTACTGACCAAGAAGCATGGGAATGTTGAGAAAAGGGTTTATGTTACTATTGTGATAAGAAGTTTGTCTTAGGTAATCTTTGTGTAAATGAGCCAGAAAGTGAGGAGGTGATGCCTCAAATTATGTTTTGGAAAAGGATTTAGCTTTATGGAGTTCATCTAGTAACTTATCAATCATTAGAATTGAATATTTATCATTGAAAATTACATTATTTAAAGCCCTATAGTCTACATAAAATTGCCATCCTCTATTTGCCTTGTTTACTAATAAAACAAGTGATAAGAATGGACTATTACTAAGTCTTATGATTTAAGGGTAGGTTTCTATCAAATCGAAGAAGATATTTTGAAGACAACTTTTTGAACACATAAAGGGCACTATAAGTTTATTGTAATGTTGTTCAGTCTCACAAACACCTTTGTCACATTCTAGAGTCTCATAAAACACCCTTGTCACATTCTAAAGTCTCATAAATTACCTCTTTTGTCTTTATCTGTAGAAGTTTATTTTGATATTCTTTGATGATATTCTTATGTATTTAAAGACGTAAGAAGAGCATCTCTCACATCTTTGTACTATTTTGTGCATATTAACGACTAATATAAGAAATTTGGCTTTTAATTGAATAAACTAATATAAGAAATTGGTGAATAATATGCAACTACCCAATACGCCTAAAGACTATCAACTACAACTAAAGACCAGTTCCAATGGTTTATTTGAACTAAACTAACTAACATATAACAATTAGACTTAGTCAAATGGACCATTTCACTTTGTTGTCCATTAAAGGTTATTTTGTGAATAAAAACCTAGACCCTCAAATATTGGAAATTTGAATCAATGACTACAAATTACAAATTTAGAAAATTTTGTAGTAAATGTAGAAAACTAACTATTGTTTTGGTTGTACCATTGTAAATGTCTAAAATATTTCAAAGAAACATGAAGATTGTCCACATGAAAATAAGAATAGACCTTTGTGTATTTTGTGACATCTATAATTCTCTTTCTTTTATGGAAATCTAGAAACATGTAGGTTTTAATTGTTTAAAAGTTCACGCAAACCCACTATACTCACAACCATTATTACTTAAACAAACCTTAGTTTATGTTTAAAACAAATTGATAGCCATGTGTTTATGGACAAAAATGAACGTGTCATTTGGAATACCATCAGTGATCATAGGGCAATGATAGATGACGTCGCTATCACTTCTCAATAATGTAGTTGCTAATAACATCTCACTGGTGGCGAAGAGGATAATGGTCGGCAATGCATGAAATGCTAAATGGAAGCTGTATTTTGTTTTTAAAAGGTGGCTAGTGTTTTCTAAATGTTGAAGAATAATGGGTGTTTGGTAAGAGGGATAACTAAAAACTAAACCTGACATTCATTTTGTTTAGTTATACAAGAATCAGAATAAGTTAATTTTGGCAAATCGTGGCCTATAATCAGCAATCATCAATCACATCACTATGGAAGAATTGTAGCCTCATATGACCATTTTTATCTTAAACTACTCTCATGGAAATGCTTAGAGTAATACCTACATTGTGATTTCCAAACCACTCAGACCAACTAAAATTTTTTGCTTACTATGATCTATGCCTTCAATTTGGCTTTTCAAAGGAAAGAATTATGGACAAACCTAAACCTAATGACACAAAATCGTCCACTCCCTTAGTTGGTTGCATGTGATTTCAATTGTATTCTTAAACATAAGGAGGTTTAAGGAAATAAAAGAAATCTCAATCCAAAATTAGATAAGCTGACTCAATTTTTAACATCCCATCCCTATATTAAGAGTTCAAAGTCAGATTTCAATAATGGAGAGAATAGCAATGTGAGAATTAGAAAATTTGCAATTTCATGCCCAGCAGCATGTCAGCATACATATATGCAAAGTTGAATCTTCGCATATACAAAAATAAGTGTACATGCATTCATTGACAACTTCCGGATGTGATTCTTTTGAATGTGATTTTTGTTATGGGAAATGAGAAGTAGAGGGAGTAGAAAGAGTGATCTTTATATGAGTTATGATATGAAAAATTTTGGAAACAAGAGTGGTGTTGATCTAGAACAAAAATGTACTCTGTATGTGCTTCGGTCTGTTAGCCATAACTTTTTCTCTAGTTATCCAAACGAGATGATTCTTGGTTTGGTTTAAACTAGAAATATATGGCTGCATTTATTATGAAGAAATCAAATTAAAATTCTGTCTTTCAAAATTATAAAGTTTGCCATGAAGTTGTGAACTGGGTGCAGTACATTAGGGGATGAGTGTAAAAATTCATATTGTGTATTCGAGGAAAAATATGAATTAATCTAGCCTGTTTTAGGCAAATATGCCTTCTAGAGAGTTGTAGATATTTCTCTTATCTTTCTAACGGTATATAGTATGAAATTTCTGGACATCGGAGTAAAACGTTATGATCTTTATAAGTGGAAATGCTCTAGAGAGTGTGTTTAATGATTTGGAACTTTTGGGTATATAAGGAAGATCCGGTAGGAAATTTTGTCTCATTTTTATGTACATCGTCTGGTACATTTTTGATCCTTTAGACGATATAATTAGTCTTTGAAGTCTTCATCAAAGTAGTAGATCTTGAAGTCTTCTTTCTAACCATATAAAGAACACCTTAATTGGATATCTGTAGGGAAAGTTATAGCAATTTTTCCAATGCTTCTGTCTTTTCCATGCACATCGTCTGGTACATTTCGTCTCATTTTTATGAACATCATTTGGTGTATTTTGACCCTTTAGAAGATAAAATCAGTCTTTAAAGTCTTCATCAAAGTTGTAGATCTTGAAGTCTTCTTTCTAACAATATAAAGAACACCTCAATCGGATATCTTCAAGGAAAGTTATAGTAATTTTCCCAATGCTTCTATCTTTTCCATGCACATCGTCTGGTGCATTTTGTCTCATTTTTATGCACATAGTCTGGTACATTTTCGACCCTTCAGATGATAAAATCAGTCTTTGAAGTCTTCATAAAAGTTGTATATATTGAAATCTTCTTTCTAACCATATAAAGAATACCTCTATCGAATATCTGTAGAGAAAGTTATAGCAATTTTTTCAATACTTCTGTCTTTTCCATGCACATCGTCTAGTGCATTTCGTCTCATTTTTATGCACATCGTCTGGTGCATTTTCAACCCTTCAAAAGATAAAATCAGTCTTTTAAGTCTTCAGAAACGTTGTAGATCTTGAAGTCTTCTTTCTAACCATATAAAGAACATCTCAATCGGATATTTTTAGGAAAAGTTATAGCAATTTTTCCAATGCTTCTGTCTTTTCCATGCACATCGTCTGGTGAATTTTGTCTCATTTTTATGCACATTGTCTGGTGCATTTTCTACCCTTCAGATAATAAAATCAATCTTTAAAGTCTTCATCAAAGTTGTAGATCTTAAAGTCTTCTTTCTAACCATATAAAAAACATCTCAATCGGATATCTGTAGGGAAAGTTATAGCAATTTTCCCAATGCATCTACCTTTTTGCACTTCGTCTGGTGCATTTCGTCTTGTGCATTTCATATGGTGCATTTCGTCTAGTGCACTTCGTCTGGTGCATTTTATCTGGTGCATTTCATCTCATGCACTTCATCTGGTGCATTTCATCTGGTGCACTTCGTCTGGTGTATTTCGTCTGGTGCACTTCGTCTGGTGCATTTCGTCTGGTACATTTCGTCTGGTGCACATTGTCTGATTCTTTTAGCCATAACTTCTTCTTCCGACCTCCAAATGAAGTGATTTTTGAAGCATTGGATTCCTAAGACATTTATATACCCATACATAAAATTTTTAGGTCTTTTATTAACTTAAAAAAATGGATTTAATCAATGTGAAGGGATCGGTTAAAAGAGTTTGAGTTGGATATTTTTCTGAACATGCTTCAGTATTTTGGGGATATCTTGACTTGTAGAGATCCAATTGAGTTGATTCTAGTTGCAAAACAAACTAGAGACATGGAACTACAATTTATCTGAAGAAATAAATTTTCAACATAGGCCCCAAGACCTTCAATTTCTGAATTGAAGTAGGGTATAATGTTTAGTCTCGGATTAATAATAAGAGCTGAAAGTGTTTTAGCCATAACTTCTTCTCTAGACTCTCAAATGACTTGGTTCTTGAACCATTGGACTCGTAAGACAATAGAGAAGATTTTTATAGAATAAAGTATTATGTCAGAATGTTCAAGGGTGTTTTTGACAAGACAGTTAAGTATAAAAGACATAAGGTTTAAAGGAAAGGGCAAATAAGACAATTCTCAATCGTTAAGGGCATACTTGGAAGAAGAAGTGATGTCTTGCCTATAAATGAAGAAGAAGAAACGTGAATGAAAGTATAAGCAGTAGAGAATTTCAAAAATGAGAGAGAAAGAGAAAGAAGAGAAAACAAGCAAGGGTTTGATTTTTCTTAGTCTTCAAGAAAGATTTTGAAGCTGTCCAAGAAGAGAGAACGGAAAAGGAAGAAAAGAGCTTTCTTTTGAACTAAGGATCCCTTCATTTGGGGAATAATGAAGGTCAAGTGTCTGCATTCAGGCATTCCCAGAATTTGGGAGCAAATGATAATCCGGAGCATACTGTGAGTAGACCTAGATAGTCTCACAGTATGACCTAGATAGTCTCATTTCATTGTTTGCTTTATTTGACTTTTGATATTGATTGCTTCATAAATGATTATGTGAAAGTGTTTGATTGTATTGGTTCCAGATAGGAGGTCCGATGATTGTGATATGGTATGAGTGAAAAATTGAAGTGCTCAGTGAATGTGAATTGGATGAACAAAATGCTTCATGACATGAATGCATGATCATAAAGTGTTTCTCAACATAAAAGTTAAATGCCGGACTTAGGTTCGATGACTGCGGAATTTTGTCTAAGCATTTGTATAAGATTGTGATATATGAAATATTCAGAAATTGTTGCATTTCATAAAATGCATGCTCAGATACAGGCGTTGTGACTTGAGTTGCCAGTATGAAGCGATTCCACGTAGAGCTTTGCTCCATGATTTTCTGATTCTGATTTGGCACGTAGAGCTATGCTCCGTGATTCTGTCTGATTGAGCCCTATGGGCCAATATTTGTATAAGTCTGTGATAGGCACTCGGTCACAACAATAAGAAAGAAGTGAGTCTCATGTGCATTGCTTATGCATCATATGAATAATTAAGTGTATTGTATGTGAAATGTGAAATAATGTGATTTATATGATCATGTGACTGGGTGAGCCATCGATGATTTTCACTCACTGAGTTCGCAAAATTCACCCAAAAATTACAATTATTTTTCAGGATCAGAAGAATACTCCGTTAGGTCAACGGGAGTATACCTACAGTATAAATAAATGATAGAGGTCGGGATCAGTTCGCATCTGCATTTGTATTTTCCTTATTTTGTATCAATTGAGTTTTCTGTAAATTATTGTAACTTGAGTATTGAAATAATTCTGTTTAGTAAGAACTTTCTAAAATGGAAAGGGTCGTTAATGAAAATTGATTTTTTTTAGTGCAGTTAACATCTACGTGATTGAAAATGTTCTGAATGAAAGTGGGCCCGATTTGACTCAATTGATTAATGATTTTCCGCAAGTGTGTGTATCGATTCAATTAAGAGATTTCTGTAAGGAGAACTAACTGATTGAGTGCTTTAGCACGCCACCTTCGTGGGGCACAGACTCGGATATCACCATCGATGTCGGGTTCGGGTCCTGTGGGAGTGGGGTGCTACACAATTAATCAGAGATTTGGAATTAACTAATCTTAATCATACTGGTATATTCTACACCTAGATAAATAAGTAGAATGGAGATTGGTTTCAATAGAAAAAACTAGACAGATACATGGCCAATTCCTTTTGGCTTACTCACTTTCCAATGAGTTATACCAACTTTGGTAATTGGTTAACTTCCGATCATTCCCTTATCCTCATGCACACTACCACTCTAGAAGGTAAAAGGGAAACTCCTTTCAAATTCTTCAATTCACTCTTGAAATATGCTAGCTTCATTGTAGCTCTCTTCAAAGGACTAAACACCTCCACTCTAGGATCTTATATTTATCAATGTGTTACCAAACTAAAGGTCATCAATGCTGAAATGAAAAAAAATTCCAGAATTCATTAAGAGATCCTATGTACTAGAACAAAAGAGAAGCTCTCAAAGACTTAACCTCCTGTCAAGATTAACTAGCTATTAATCCATAATATTCAGCTTTAAGACCCAAGAACTACAAGGACTTAGGAAATAAACATAAGCAATGGAAACCTACAACTCTTGGATATGGAAAAAAGTCAAGAACAAGTTGGCTAAAGGAAGGGGATAGCAACTTAAAATACTTCTTCAAGAAGATACAAGCTAGGATGAACCAAAATAATATTTATGAACTTAATGATATAAATGGGAATCTGATTTTCGGGCACAAACAACTTGAATGAGCTAGTTTTTGATCATTTCTCTAAACTACTTAGCTCATCAACAGATTATATAACTCTTACTTGCAGAACTTGCAGACTCATTGACAATTTCCTTCACTCTAGACACTTATGGAGCATTCACAAAAAAGGTCACCACCGAAGAGATCAAATTCACTATATTCTCCATGCACCTAGACAAAGCCTTAGGGCTTAATGGATTTAATAGTAGTTTTTTTTAGCTACTTGGAGTAGCATTGGTGAAATGGTAACACAGGTAGTTAAAGAATTCTTCTCAACAGGCAGATTGCTAAATAAGGTAAATAAAACCTACATTTTCCTTTTCCTAAAGGTTCTTAATCCTTCTTCTCTAAATGACTATAGGCCTATTGCTTATTGGAATGTAATATATAAACCATTGCAAAAGTTCAAGTGGATAAATTAAAAATTATCCTGGCATCTTTCATCAGTCTTTGTCAAAGTGCTTATGTCTTTCAAAGGAATATTGGAGACAATATCCTTATCTTCCAAGACTTGTTTAAATCCTACAGGAGCAAAAACTCCATATGAAGTTGTGCAATCAAAGTAGACTTTAAACAAGCATTTGATTCCATAAGCTAGAATTTCACTATCTTAACTTTACAAGTAATAAGACTTCCTCCTACCTACATTGCTTGGATTAAAAGCTACATTACAAATGTATCTTACTTAGTACTAGTACATGGGGAGTCTACTAGGCTATTTAAGGCAATCACAAGGGTAAGATAAGGGTATCCATTATTACCTTACCTAGTTGTTATCTATATGAAAATCTTTCATAGACTCGCCAAAGGAAAATTGGGGAAGTGGCTCCTTTCAAATATCATCGCATATGCTATAAATTAAAAATCTTCAAGCTTTCATTTGTAGATGACGTTTTCTTCCTTTGTAGAGCTAACCTCGAATCTACTAAACTACCACTAGATGCCTCGGAGGATTTCAAACTTCTTCCTAGGCTCAAGTTCAATCCTCAGAAGAGTTTTTGTATCATCTGCTTAAGACACTACCCCCAACTACAGTTGATTATAAATGCCAATGGCCTCACTCAACAAGAGCCTCCCTTTAAATACCTTGATGTGCCTATTGTTGAAAAGCAACTCTCTAAAAGGGATTGCTAACCCCTCCTCAATGCAATAAACAGAAGAATCCATAACTAGTGTAATAAATCCTATGGTGGGAGACTACAATTAACCATCTCCATATTTATCAATCTATAAACTTGTTGGATCTCCCATTTGGCTCTCCCTAAAGTTATGATGAAGGACATAGGCCAAGCTTTAAGAGACTTTCTCTGGAGTGGAGTAGGGAAAAAATTTAGTATACCCAAAGTGAAATGGGTAGTAGTAAGTCATCCCAAGAAGTTTAGAGGTCTTGGTATCACATTTATAAGCACTATGAGTAAGGTAATGCTCATCAAGAGACTTTGGATCCTATGTTCTGAGAATGAAAGTCTATAGGTGAAATGGACTCATATATAAATACTAGGAGAGAACTCTATTTAGAAATACAAAGCAAACCCACCGATCTCTTAAGAATCTCAATCAAATCCTATAAATAAGGGAGTTAGCCTACCCTCACATTAAACACAAAATTGGGGATAGAGGTAAAACCTTCTCTTGGTTTAACTTGTAGTATAATAATGACCCTCTCTGTAAATACCTGACGCTCAATTGCTTAGCAATTCTATAGCTCTAGATACTAAGGTCCAAGCTCTCATCAGGAAAAATTCTTGGTTTTGGCCTTCACGGTATACTTGAGGAAGGTAGAATTTCACTGAATTAACTAAAGGAGTGATAAGTTATTCTTGTTGGGCTAACTTTGGATATAGATCTCTTTAATCTATTGAAATTTTTATTTAAAATTAATGTACTTGTTTCTTAATTATTATCAGGTGATTTTGAACACATGGGAGTTGAATTTGAATGAAAAGATGCAAGAAAAGCAAAGGCAACTCGAATTTCCAGTTGATACAAAAGTTTTTGATTAAGTGTGGGCACGTGCAAAGGAAAAGTTTATCACCAGAGTTTGATTTGAAAGGAGATTTGACAGACTTAGGATTTTAATTATTTTGGGAATAAAGTTGAGATAGGCATGTTGTAATGCTAGTCAAAATAAAATAACTAGACTACTACTGTAATAGTGGTGAGTCTAGGTTGATCCCACAGAGAGTGTTCGGTTAGCTTATGAAATAAAATTAATTGATGTTTAGGTAATTGGGGGGTGGGGGGTGGGGTTGATTTAATAATAAAATAAAATAAAATGAACCTCATGAAAACAAATTAAAGAAAATATATGAAAATGATAAAATTGGGAAATTTGGTAGAGATTTGATTCTTTGGTTCAATCTTGGCCTACAGCCTAATTAAGCATAATTCACTGATTTTTGGTTCTTTTATTTCTCTTAGGAATTATCAGTCATAAATTAACCACAAGATCTATTAATCCTGTTTTTTCCTTAGATCCTAGTTACTTTTTCATTAAAAAGGATTAATGCATGCAATTGGATTTATTAATTTAATAAATTATGTCCTTGTTTTTATCTTACAATAAGTGGCTTACTTACAGGCTACAAAGCTTCTTTGTGGTGAAAATGGTAGAAGCAAGCCACTGATCATAGACTCAAGATAAGGGTAAATGTGTAGGGTATGTTGAGCCACCGACATTAAATAAGCTTTGCATAAGAGGCAACTTATGAATTAAGTCAAAATTTATTTTACATTATTTTATTTTCATGATTCTTAGTTATTTTATTTTTATTTTCTTTTATCTTTTTATCCCATTTTCTTTATATCTTGCAAGGACATTACTCTAATATTAGATGATCAAAATAAAAATTGTCGTATTAAAGAACGTACCTACTTAACCTTTTCACTTATTTATAAATGTTTATATTGTGTACATTGAGGACAATGTACAACTTTAAGTGTGGAGAAGGGTTTAACGATTTTCATGATTTTCTTAAGCTTATTATAATCTTAGTTATTAAATTTTATAAAATGATATCTTGACTTAATTGACATTTGTTCATAAATATTGTATTTTATTATTGAATATTAATTTGAATTAGTATACAAAGGGATGATAGTTATAATAAATTACTTTCATAAGTCATAATTTTTAATAATCATTGAGATAATCAAATTAAATGAAAACTGCATATTATTTACACACATATACCTAATCTTTTTCGTTAGCTTTGAGCCTAAGAGAGAAATTTCAAAATTTTAAGCTCTTTTTATTCTTTCATGTTTGTTATCATGTATAGAAGAATGATTTTGAAACTTGCTTTTATCATACGTAATGAGATTATAATTTTTAAATTAGAAGCATTGACATGATGAAGGCACATTAGATTCAACAATTTTTTTAAAGCCTATTTCTTTGAAAATTATCATACCCATAATTTTATCCCTTAGGAACAATCAAGTTGAGCCTTAGCCTTTTTATTGTTATTAACCTAAATTATTAAATTTTATCCTATTTTTCTTGAAGATATTTTTATTATTGTGAACCTTGAAGCTTATTTTTATTATTTACTTATTTAAGATTGAAATTCTTGAAAGGTCCATTATTTCTTTAATTATCGTTTAATTATGGTATTGAATGCTCAAAATAATTGTTTTGATTGAAAAAAAGAATAGAAAAAGAAAAGGAGAAGAAAAGTATATAGTGCCATTGGAGTTGCAATAAAAGGACTTGTGTATATGTAAACAAGTTTCACACAATTTCTTTAAAGTAAAATTTCTTTAAATTTAGCCTTTTATTATCTCAATCATATTATACCTAAGCTTCACTACAACTTCTATAAAGACTTGGCAATTTTTTCTTCTAGTTTATACATAAGTGGTGGAGATGTGATAGTATTGCAAGCCTATGGTAAGAGTTCAACTATGCATTAATTTGAGAGTTTGATACTTTTGACCCTAAACACTTGATTAAATTGAGTGAAATCTTGGTGAGGGTGTAAAGGTTTGTGCTTTTGATTTCAATAAGGTTATTGACATGATTACTAGTAATTTGACTTAGGAAGTTAGTTTTAGGATAACTTGAATCTAATTGTATGTTAATTTGATGAATATGATATAAAGATTTCTAGTACGAATGGACAGGTTAAGATTAATAAAGAACAAATGTTGTAAGATTTATAATTCAGATTATGGTTGGCTTAAGGACAAGCAAAAGCTTAAGTGTGAGGATGTTTGATAAATGCATATTTGATTATATTTTTGCACCTATATTTGACGTACTTTGCTAGATATTTTGTAGTGTTATTGTATATTTGATATTTAATTCGCTCCAAGTACATTTATAGGTGATAATTTCCTTCTTGGACTAAAAAGGGAGAAATTTAGGCGAAATCGTGGCATAAAATGAAGATTTGAAGCAATTTAGAGATACACCAGCGTGTATGTGGCCGTGTAAGTCTTTCAAAACGTGTAAAGCCATAATTTTAAGTATTTTTGGAGTTACACGATTTGATACACGACCATGTATCTCCTAAAAACCTTAAAATTTTCTATAAAAAGACATAAGTGGAGGCAAAAAAAAGGAGTAGATTTTTGGAGATGATTCCAAACGTGCAGAATGTTTAAATGGGAGATATTGATCTAGGAACATGGAGAATGTGAATAAATCATCAAAAGATCTAATACAATATAACATCAAACCTCTAACTTACAAGAACATTCAATAGAAGAGAAAGAGATTTAGAATTAAGAAATATTTATTTTCTTTTTGTTTTTCTTCCAGTTTATCTTTGGTTTCATTTTTTATCATACGTAACTAAACATCTTTAGTGTTTGGTTGTGATGAACCGTATTTGAGATAACAATATGTTTCGATTCTTTTATTTAATGCAATTGTTTTAATTGACCTATTGTGATTTAATTACGTGTTTAATATACATTCCCATTGATCTGGAATTAGTGCATATTCTAATTTCATAGCATAAAGATTGAGAAATCCTATGCATGAATAGATCTAATGTAATTGAAAGAATTAGATTACGAACCTAGAGATAGATTGACATAAATCCTTTAGATTAGGGTTAATCCTAATAGTAGAATTCACAAATTGGTAAAGCAATCTTTGTACCTTTAACCTGAATAATTTTGGCTGATAAATCTAAGATTAGTTGTTAGTAGTCTCAAATGAGTTATTAACATTCTAATAGTCAATAAAACAATTGTACAATAAAAGTTAATTTTCTAATTTTTTTAGGGGACTTCATCACCTAAACATTAACTCTTGATTTTGATTGTTTCTTAAAGTGATTTCTTTCATTTTTAAAAAATATTGCTTCCTATTTTATTATAATTTTAATTTTTTTTTCTGAATTAAAACACCAAAATCCTATCCATAGGCTAGATAATAAGAGAAAGGTAATTATTAGTAATCACTATCTTTGTAGGATCGACCTATACTTGCTGGTATTAGCTATAACGATGCCATGCATTTATAGTTAATTTAGCTATTCTCCTTAAAAATAGTCCAATCATAACCCTTACAAACTTCATGAGGCTAGGTTTAATGCTAATCAACAAGGGAAAACGAGACCACAAGTGCAAACTAAGACATTCAAAATCAAACCAACACTGCTAAATATGTTGCAAATCAATGACTAATTTTATGGACTGGCTAATGTGGATCCTAATGTTTATTTGACTAACTTTGTGTAGATTTGTGACACATTAAGATATAATGGGCTATCTAAAGATGCAATCAAGATGAGGATTCTCCCTTTCACACTCAAAGATTGAGCCAAAGCATGATTGAACTCACTCATCCCAGAGAACATCACAATATAGGAGCAATTGATCAAGCCTTTTTGGCTACGTGTTTCCCTTTAATGAAAACCGTAGCTTTATAAAGGAAATCACAAATTTTTATCAAAGTGATGGGGAGTCTTTACATGAAACATAGGAGTGATTCAAGAAATTAAAAAGGAGCTACTCACATCACAACTTGCCAAAGGATTTCTTTTTGTACACCCTCTATATTGGAGTGAATCCACCCATATGAAGCACCAAAGATATGTCATTACTTGATTTGTTAAAAGAAATGGCAAATAATAGTTATCTATAGACATAGAAAAGAAGTAAACAGTACCCAACCTTTAGAAATAAAAAAGAAGTGATGACCGTAGATTTAGTGACAACATTATAGGCTAAAGTGGCAAACTTAGCCAGACAATTAAACAACCTAAAAGCCACTTCCTTTGACCCTTTCAACCCAATTCAACATAGGTGGAAACTATATAAAGAAGAAAGTCATGTCTCAGTTGATTGTTTCTTAATGTAAAACAAAAACATGGAGCAAATTAACTTTATAGGAACGTAGTATGGTTAGGGAGGTAATAAGACTTATTGTAATACTTACAATCCTAGGTAGAAAAATCACCTGAATTTTTCTTGGTTTAATAAAGCAAGAATCAGATGAGAGCTTAAGGCCTACTAGGATGCTAACAAGATGGGCTTTTAGCTCACTAGAATTGAAGACGAATAAACTAATGGATGTGCTGAGTTCCAAGCTCACGAGCTAAGAAGAGAACAAAAAGAGGACGGAAACTGAGTTTAATCAAATTGTGAAGAACCATGCATATTCCATTCACAATCTGGAGGCTTAAGTGGGCTAGAGAACTAATGCATTGTCTACACAAAATGTGTAGGGTCTAACAAGTAACACAAAATTGAATCTAAGGGAGCAAATGAAATCCATCACACTTAAGAATGGGAAAGAGTTAGAAGAACCATTTAAAAAACAAGTTGAATCCCATTAAGTAGAAGAGCAAGAGAAAAAGGACAAGGATGAAGAGCAGAAAGAGGAAACTCATTATGTTACTTCTCCTCCATATGCACAAAATTTTTGATTCCAATAGAGGTTGCAAACTAACAAATTATTTGTGTAATTTGAAAAATTCATGAAAAAGCTAAAGAAATTACAGATCATCCTATCTTTTGTGGAAGCTTTGGAAAACATGTCTAAATACATGAAGTTTAATGTAAAAGATTTGGGAAAATGGGTAATTTATGAACATATCTATCTAATTTAGCCATATCGTAGTTTGTAGACCTCCAAATTGGATAATTTCAATTGGAAATTAAGCTAGAGACATAGATATAAAACTTTAATGAAGGAACCAGATTTTTATTGTGAGTCTAAGATTTTTGAATTCTGGCTTGAAGTTGAGTTATGGCTATTGTCCTTGTTTTCGAACAACCTGTAGTGTTTTAGGTATAATTATTAGAATAATTAACAAAATTACATGAAATTTATTAAATTAGAAAATTAAGACATAGGGGAATGAAATTAATTTATAATATTGTAGGCCAATGTGGGAAGTAAAGGAAGAAGAAGGACCAATATGCAATTTTTCTAAAGTTAATGCACGGTCCAATTGGATTAAGGCATGTGGGACCAATAATAATAAAGCATGTGTGTCCAATAGGAATTAGGCATATGTGTGAGTCTTGAAATTTATGGAATAGGAACATGGAGAGGGGAGATGCACAACATTTTGGGGGTTCTAAGTTCATAATTTTCTCCTCTCTATTTCACCTTCATCATCCTATCAATTTTCATGTAAGAATTCAAGCCAATCTTAAGCGGAAATCAAGGTAAAAGTTAGGGATTTTCTCTTCACCTTTATCTCTTCTTACTTTGCTTACGAAGGAATTAATTATAAGGTTGGAAGTGGGATTGAGAGGTATATTTTTGGTGTTTCTAGGTGATGAGTCAAGCAAAACCAAAGAGGAAGGGAAGGAAATGCAATAGAAGACCTACTTTGTCAATTTTCAAGTTTGGGACTTCCCATGGTTGATTTCTGTATTTTTGTATGATTGAATGGATATAAAGATTCATTTGGATGTGGAATTGTTACTGGGATGTTGCTTTGATATTATTTTACTATTACTTTGCATTAACTTGGTTGTATATGACAAGAGAGTATCATGTAATGGAATTCTGTCTATGGTTAGTTTGAGTTAGTCACATTTTTTAAGTTATAACTCATGCTATAGACCTCCAAATTATCTAATTTTAGTTTCATATGAAACCTAAGACATAGAGATAAATATATCTAGAAGGAACTTTGACTTAATTCTGGCTCGTGACCTTGGAAATTGAGATCGAAAAAGATGACCTGATGCTACACCTGTTTTGGAGCAACTTCTGATATTTTGACTATATCTCATGTTTTAGAAGTCTAAATGGTCTAATTATTGGTGTTATAGAAATTATAGACATAAATAAAAAAATTTATAGAAGACCTTGAAACTAGTTCTGAATTTTTCTATATGCATATTAAGGAACAATAGTGGTATTAATGTAGAGAGTGTCTGTCACGCTCGTGACATCATTTTCATTTTTGATTTTTATCGAATCTTTATCTAAACCTTTTTGAATGTCTATGAAACCTTTCAAGCACCTACAAATAAATAAAATAGGACTTACCATGTGTGAATTGGGTGATTAAACATTGAAATTTAATATTGAACCTAATGCATATTAAAGAAAACTTACATATACATAAATGATTGGTATGCATATTTATTGCTCATATGTGTATAGTGTGATTATAACTGTGTGATTTTGATGCCTTTCTAACAGTGGTAAGTTGTGTCTTGTATGTATGAACATATTTATAGATTTTATGACTTGAAATGTATATCATATGATTTGTTAATATATGAATTGCGAAATTTGCAAATGGTTAAAGGAAATGTTATAATGCCTACTCTATTGTCTTGGTTGTGGGTAGATAGGCATGCTTATAGAGTTACAGTGCAGCTATTACAATTTGAGACCACCGGTGTGCATATTCAATACTTTAAAGTAGCATCAATTTGATACCTTCGGGTATCCACAGTTTGATATTTTCATATATCCACAACACCTGTTATCCACACCCACATGAAATGTGCAGACTTAATACAGAATGTAAAGTAGAGAGATATAAACGAGAAATACATTATAACAATATAAATAATTGGTATATGAAACAGAATTTGCATTTGTATTAATAATTTCTATCATTGATTGTTGAATATCAGTGTTTGAGTTTTGAAGGTGAATTTAGTATATGAAAAAAAATTGAAGCATGTTTGCATTATTTATTTGATTAAGGATGCCATCATTATTTATATTTGTTCAATGTTCATGAATGTATATGCTTGGCAAATGACTACTATGAGTGGTCATCTGAACTAAGTATTTCTCATCTAAGCTTTCAAGCTTAGCATGGGTGTTAATCCGTGTAGGTCTAAGTCATAGGAGTGAGGTACAGGGAATATCTGTAGAGACCAACAAATAGAAGAAAAAGTACTTATGGAAGGTATTTTTAGTTAAAGATGATTGTACATGTACTGGTTAAAAGAATTATATGTCTTCTTTTGGATTACCATGTAAATGTAAAGTTTGCTACTATTAAATGATAATGTTAAACATTGGGGAGTTTTGTAATGTGTATATGAATAGCATTGAACCAAAATGCATGTCATGAATGTATATATAGGGGGTGTTACAAAGTTCATTAAAAATATATTATCAAACAAGTGAACTTGGGAGGACTATCAAATGATTTCTCTAGCTAAAAGTTATAACTCCATAATTACTAACCATATGCCTTCAAAATTGAAGGACCCAGGGAGTTTCACTATACCTTGTATTGCTAGTAATTTGGAATTGGATAAATGTTTATGTGACTTAGGTGCAACTATTAATCTTATGTCTTTGTCAATTTTTAGGAAATTAGGGATAAACAATATGAAGCTAACTTTCGTGCTTATTTAGTTGGTGGATTAATATATAAAGAGACAATTCGATATGGTAAAGGAAATCATAATCAAGGTGGAAAAATTCATTTATTTTAGTGGACTTTGTAGTGTTAGAATTTGAAGAGGATAGGAATTGCCAAGAATATTGAAGAGGATAGGAATTGCCCGGTTATTCTTGGTGGGCCATTTATGAACACTAGAAAGGCTTTGGTTGATGTCCATGAAGGGAAACTCATCCTTTAGATTGGTGATAAGCAAGTAAAATTGTTTGTTGAAAAATCCAAAGGAAAGCAACTCTTTATGGAGATAGATATAAGGGATGAGTGCCTTAAAAAGCAAGAGTAGAGCTAAAAAAAAAGAGTGTTAGGGAAGTTGAGGACGAAGGAAAATGAGACAAGGAGGAGAAGGGTGTTAAATCAAAGCAAGAGATCTTAGTGAGAACATAAGCACTTGTGTTACCCTCCATTAGAAAACAGCCCAATCTAGAGTTAAATCCTCTCTTTACACATCATAGAAAGAGGACGAGAGTCATGAGTGGTAGATGTAACGCCCAACATATGCCCTAGAAGTATTATAGCATGTCTAGGGTGTATTAATAAGTGAACATGATGAATTAAGTACATCTAAATATAATGAGAGATATAATGGTACTTAATGTAAAAAACAAGGGTAAATGGATAATTTGTTCACTTCGACATGAATATACATACTTAGAACCTATCCATTTGATTCTACCTCTAAGATTACTGAATTCTGGCTTAAAGTTGAGTTATAGCTGTTGTCTCTATTTTTGAACATCCTATAGTGTTTTGGGTATAAATCCCTTAATAATTAGCCAAATTGTATGAAATTCTCTTCATTAGCAAATTAACACATGGGAGAATGAAATAAATTGATAAGATTATAGGCTAATATAGGAATTAAAGGAAGAAAAAGGACAAATATGTAATTTTCCTAAAGTCAACTTATGGACCAATAAGATTAAAGCATGTGTGTTCAATAGAATTATATCAAATAGTCCAATATAGTTTTCACCGATAGGCCCCCTTTTCGAAGTCTAACTTTTGAGTCAAACATGAGTGCATCACTCTGTAGGGTTCTTTTAGAAGAATCTCATTAGCCAACATAAGTTCATCTTCATTCTCATAACATCTCAGAATTCCATACTTGAACACTTAATATATGACAATTCATTCTTATGTTTATATCCTCAATCATCACCCTAACATATTACTCATTTTTATCTCTTGTTTCACATCAAAACAAGTACATTTCAAGGTCCATTCAAGCCTAAATGTATCATAAGAAAGCATCGATAAGTTTAGAATTTATATGTGTACATGATTTGGGACAATTAGTATAACTTTCACTATGGATGTCAGATTAAGGTCATTCAACTATAGTTTCGAAGAAGACTTCAATTTCTACAACTTCTGTGAAGATGGTGAAGAGAGATTTTGGCGTCTAGAGGGTCAAAATTTTCACATTTATGTGAGTATCTTGAGAATATCCGCTTAGCGGACATATGTCCCTTCGAACGGACATGAACTGAACTGGAACATTGAAATTCCTAAGAAGGTCTGCCTAATGGACATTTCTGGGCCAATTTCCAGATTTCCAACTCCTACAAGTTACTTATGTCCCATATTATGCATATCTATCATTTCTAACTTATTTTCCTCATCCTTTCCCCTTCATTCTCACTTCCATTTCAACTTAATATCATTTACAGCCAAATTATAATCTATGTTTGGTCATCAACCCAAAAACATAACATTCAAACTTATGCATATTCATCATAAATTTCTTCAAATGTTTAACTCCCTTTATCACTTTCATTTCATCTCTAAATTATCTTACTAATTCTTCCTATTTCAAGGCACCATAGTACTATTTTTCTATTAGATCAAGTTAGAAAAAGGGCTATAAAGTGTCCATAATGCATCCTGTGCAGCATCACTAACTTACAAAAATTCTATCTTTCAAATGCAATCTCCAAAAATTACATACTTTATATCATTGGAAGGCTAAGAGGACAAACTACAACTTCCAAGAAGACAACTTTGTCCAAATAAGCCTAAATTAATACAGTTTTTTCTTGAAGTTAGAACACAAATTTTACCTCTAAGAATGCTTAAAAATTCAATGCAGAAGCCTGGAAAGTCATGAAAAAATCGTAAATATATTTCTTTAACTTCAAAAGAAAGGAGTCTTACAATGCTTGAATGGGCATTTCAAGACAGATATACATCATTGGACTCATAATCCAAAATACAAAATATAAATGAATGAGTAATACTTGAAATGCAGCTAAAGCCTTGATTTTTCTTATACTAAATTAAATACAAAAATATGTAGATTTAAAGTGATGCCTTGACTCTCAATCAATCAGTCTCTTGTTCATCACCTAGAGATGGGGAGGAAGGGGAGGGTGGTTGGGCTAGAAAGCTCGTGGATAACAAGTTTATAGCAGAGGAACAAGCAAAACTATTGAAAATATTCATTGCCATAGTAAAATTCATTGAAACCATAGAACATTTATTTCTCAAATTCTCAATCTTGTCAAACAAATTATAAACAACATAAGACCTTTATTTCTTAAACTTGTCAACAAATCATAATCCATATAAGCAATCATAATGGTTTGGGTATTCCTTATAAACATGATGGAGAAGCCTTTCAGCTAAACCATATAGATGAGGGAGTTTTTGCGAAGATCCATTAAACGTAAGGGAGTTCTTGCAAATCTCGAATAAATATAAGGGAGTCCACGATGGAGCTCGATGCCACTAGCTGGCAGGTGGGAGAAGCCTTTAAAATGGTCAATGTGCACGTGACATAACATGATAGACACCACAAACCCAAACCCAAACATGAATTTCGTGACTTGTAAACATATTGCACAAAAGGCACATTGTGGAAACATGATTTCCATAAGCATGATATATTTCAAATACAATTTCTATCATCATTTCATAAATCATCATCAAGATTCATGTACCAAACATGTAGCTGATTTCAATTGCTTTATAAATCATCATCAAGATTCATGTACCAAACTTGTAGCAAATACTTAAATCATTTAAGAAATAATAAATGCAACATTTATAAAGCAATTGAAATCATTTAAATATAGTAATTAGGAAAATAATCATGGGTTATTCACTCAAACTATAAACATGTAACCCACCTCGATTCCTTGCTTAAAAACTTGCTTAAAAATGCCCCTCCTCTTGCTCCTCTTGCCTCTCTTGATTTCCTTTAGCATTGGCAAAAATTCGATTTAATGAGAATACAAATTAGGAATCCAAATAACATATTTAATAAAAATTGTTTTTAGAATACTTAAACCCATGTATTTCCTAAGCTTCATAAACCAACATTCCTTCCAAAATCCAAAGGATTAAAAATGGGCTCACCTTGAATCTTCACCAAACAAATAGATTTTGGAAGCTTGTTTTTTCCTCTTTTTTTTTTCTCTTCTTGAATACTCTCAAAATCTCTCTTGAAAACTAAGAAATGAAGAAACCTAAGCTTGTCTTCTTTCTTTTTCTCTCATGTACGAACTCTCTCCCATTTCTCTTTCTTTTTAACGTTTTTCTTTTCTTCTCTCCCTTCATTCACGTTTTTCTTCATCTAATGATCAAGACAACCTTTTCCTCTTTCCTTTTTACCCTTAATGAGTGCAAAATGTCAACTTTACCCTTCTTTTAATGCTTTATTGTTTTTAAGCTTAAGTAACATGCCATAATTGCCCTCAATACATATTCTTACTCCTTTAATTTAATTAACTGGTGAAATAAAATCCTACTAACATTGTAATAAGTAATTAAACTCAAATAATTATTCTATCATGATGGCATAATTTCTTTAAATCATGCTTAACAACTCTATTTATTCCAAGGAGAAAAATTCAAATACCATGATTATGCCATAAAATATCATGCTTAACTTAACGAAAAAATTTTGGAGGCCAACATTTCTCCCCCTCTTAAAAGAATTTCATCCTCGAAATTCTTACCTGAGTCATTGAAGAGGTATGGATACTTCTCCTTTATGGCCTCCAAGGGCTCCTACGTGGCCTCTTCCTTAGAATGGTTTTTCTATAAGACTTTATCCAGTTGAACTGTCTTGTTCCTGAGGACCTTTTCCTTAGTGTCCAGATTCTCCATTGGCGTCTCCTTATAAGTTAGATCATCTCTCAACTGAACCTCAGTGGTTTGAGTGATGTGGGAGGGATCAGATCTATACCTTCTTAATATGGAAACATGAAAGAAATCATGTATTTGAGACAATTTTGGTGGCAGCACCAATCTATAGGCCAGTGGTCCAATCCTCTCAATAACCTCATAGGGACTAACATATCTTGAGCTCAATTTGCCCTTCTTACCAAACCTCATAATTCCTTTCCAAGGAAATGTTTTGAGAAAGATTTTCTCACTAACTTCATACTCTATTTCCTTTTGGTGTGCATTAGAATAGCTCTTTATTCTATCTTAAGTTGTTTTGAGCCTTTGTTTAGTTATATTGACCTTGTCAATTGTCATATGGAGTAACTCTAGTCCTATTAATTTCCTTTCTCCTTCTTCATCCTAGAATATAGGATTTCTACATCTTCTTCTGTACAGTGGTTTATAAGGAGCCATTTGAATGCTCGAGTGGTGCGAATTATTGTAAGAAAATTCGACCAATGGCAAGTACTAGTCCTAAGCACCTTTGAAATCCATCACTCTTGCCTTGAGCATTCCTTCAAGGGTTCAAATGGTCCTCCTTGATTGACCATCTGTTTTAGGATGGAAAGTAATGCTAACATTTAACTTGATCCCTAGAGCTTCTTGCATGTTTTTCCAAAATCTCGAAGTAAACCGAGGATCTGTGTCAGAAACTATGGAATCTAGAATCCCATGTAGTCTGATTATCTCATGAATATACTTCCTTATTAGCACATGTGGAGAATCAATCTGTTTAATTGCTAAAAATGGCATGGCTTTGTCAAACGATCTACAATAACCTATATGGCATCATGCTTTCTACTGATCTTAGGCAAACCTATATGAAAATCCAAGGTTATGCTTTGCCACTTCCACTCAAGAATGGGTAATGACCTTAATTTCCCTGAAGGTGCTTGGTGTTTAGCCTTAACTTGTTGACACACCAAACACTTGCTTGCATATTCTCCCACATCCTTCTTAATGCCTTTCCACTAGAAATGCTCTTTCATATCTCTGTATGTCCTGGTGCTACCTGGGTGTATGACATAAGGCGCATTATGTGCCTCGATGAATATCTCATCCTTTACCTCCTTGACATTCGAAATACAAAGTCTATTGCCTATAACCATAAGTCCATCATCCCTCACTTCCATTTCAAATGGTTTGCCATTCTTAATTTTTTCTTGAAGTTTGCTCAAATCTATATCTTATTCTTGTAACTCCTTAACTTTCTCTTTGAGTATTGTTCTCACTCTGACATTAGCAACAATGTAATTAGGTTCCTCCTATTTCAAGCTTATTCTAAGCTTAGCCATCTCTTCTAGCAATGGCAGATAAATTGTCTGAATATAGGCTATAGAGGATTTCTTACTATATTTGCCTTACCAAGGTGGTATTTAATCAACACTTCATAATCCTTAAGCAAATCTAACCTCCTTCTCTGTATCAAATTCAATTATTTCTGGCTTAATAATTACTTAAGGCTTTTATGATTTGTAAAAATCCTCGTCTACACTTCATACAGATAATGTCTTCAAATTTTCAAAGAAAAAATTATTGTTGCTAATTCTAGATCATTTGGTTGTGTAATTTAATTCATAAGGCTTTAGTTGCCACGAGGCATAAACTAATACCTTGTCTCGTTGCATCACCACGCAATCTAAACCCTTTCTTGAAGCATCACCATAAACTATATAACTCTCATCTCGCATGGGCAAGGTCCTAATTGGAGCACTTGTCAATTGGTGTTTAAACTCCTTAAAGCTCTTCTGACATTCATCACTTCAGATAAACTTATGATTTTTCCGCTGTCTTTGGTGCAAGCCATTTCACCACTGCTTCAATTTTCCTTGGATCGACAAGTACCCCATCCTTCGAAATTATGTGTCCAAGGAATATCACCTTATGAAGCCAAAATTCACACTTATTGAATTTGGTATAAAGCTCCTTCTTCTTTAATGTTTGCAACACTATCATTAGATGTTCCTTATGTTCATCTTTGCTTTTGGAATAAACCAGAATGTCATCTATAAATACTATGACAAATTGGTCCAGATATTCCCTAAAGACCCAATTTATGAGATCCGTGAATGCTGCTGGAGTATTAGTCAATCTAAGCGGCATGACTAGGAATTATCTAATGGACTATCTAATGGCACCAAATTAACACCATGTAATGTCATGCTTGCAGAAACAAAAGAATGTGTGGAGCCAAAATCAATCAATAAACATACTTCTGAATTAAATAACTGAGCCATACCCATAACAATTTCAGGAGTGGCTGCAGCTTCATCTCTGGTCATAGTAAACACCCTTGCCTATGCTTGACCCCTTGGCCTTCCTTGAGGAATAATCTTCTTTGTCGCTTTAGAACTTCCCACCTCAATGGTTGGCGTGGTTCTTATTGTTTCAGCTCTCTTTGGGGCTTGCATCTGTGACCCATCTTGCCTTAGTGCTTGGGAACATTTCATCACCATGTGTCCCTTCTCTCTGTATTGGAAACATACTCCAAATAACTTGAGGCACTCTCCTTTGTGAAACTTCCAACAATACTTTTACGTTCTCTGACTTTTCAGCTTAGAGTGCAGCATCTACTAATAGCTGGTAGTCATAAAAATTGTGGATCAATACTTTCTCCTTGATCCCCAAATAAGGTATTTCCTCAAACTTACGACACTTATCCTCCTCATTCTTAACAATGTTGGTCGTATACCTTGAAAGTGAGGTGAACTTCAGCTCATATTCACTCACACTCATGTCCCTCCGTGTGAGATTTTAGAATTCTTTTGCCTTCACTTAGACATAGACTTTTTAGAAATATTTCTTCCTAAGGCTTCCAAAAAATTCTTCCATGACAATACCGGCAGTATAACCTAATTATGAGGCACTGATTCCCACCAATGGAGTGCATCCCCTTGCAGCAAGCTCACTGCATAATCTAATTTCTCCTTATAGGAACACTTCATCTGAAAAAAGGACTCTCCCTATCCTTCTCAACCATGCTTGAACCTCTTCGAGATTCATAGTATGATTAAAGTCTACAACCCCATACTTGCGGAGCTTATCATACTGTCAGCTCCTCTCCATTAGAGCTTGCACTAGAACTTGTGGCATTTGTCCCATAGCTTGCATGAAAGCATGAGCAAAAGCTTGAAAGAAACATGGATCTATAGGGGTGAGATCGAGTCATAGCTCCTTGAGTTCTCCTTTGAGGGGGCATACTCACTCCTTTAATTTAAAACCATTTAAAATCTTTAGTTCATAGTTCATGCTAGGTTTAAACTTTGCATGTGTGCATGTAAAACCTTCTTAAACCATGCTTCATGTAAAACAATTTCAAATCATGTGAAATAATATAAAAACAGTACTTATTGTTCATTTAAATCAATGCGTGTTCATTTTGGGTTTTAAAACAACCTATTTCATACCTAGGATACTCCTAAACCTAGTTGCTTTGATACCATATAATGTTAGGGCCCACTTTCGGAGTCTAATTCGTGAGCCAAATGTGAGTGCATCACTCTGTAGGGTTCTTTTAATGGAATCTCATCAGCTTACATAAGTTCATCTTCATTCTTATAACGTTCCAAAATTCCATACTTGAACACTTAATATACGACAATCCGTTCTTATGTTTATATCCTCAATTGTCACCCTAACACATCACTCATTTTTTTTCTCTTATTTTCACATCAAACTAAGTACATTTCAAGGTCCATTCAAGCTTAAATGTATCATAGGAGAGCATCGATAAGTCCACAATTTATTTATGCACATGATTTGGGACAATTGATATAACTTTCATAATGAATGTTGGATTGGTAATTTAAATATGATTTTGAAGAGGACTTCGAGTTCTGCAACTTTTGCGAAGATGCCGAATAGAGCTTTTACTGCCTAAAGGATCATAATACATTTATGTAAGTATCTTGAGAACGTCCACTTAGCAGACATACGTCCCTCCAAACGGACATCAACCAAATTGGAATACTCAAATTCTCGACATTAAGTCTGCCCAGCAAACATTAAGTCTGCCTAATGAAAATTTACAGGCTAATTTCCAGATTTCCAACTCCTACAAGATACCTATGACCCATCTCATGCATATCTATCATTTCTAACTTATTTTCCTCATCATTTCCCCTTTATTCTCACTTCCACTTTAACCTAATATCATTTACAACCAAATCATAATCTATGTTTAGTCATCAAACCAAAAACATAACATTCAAACTTATACACATTCATCATAAATTTCTTCACATGTTCGACTCCCTTTATCACCTTGATTTCATCTCTAACTTATCATACTAATTCTTTCCATTTTAAGACACCATAGTATTCTTTTTTTGTTAGATCAAGTTAGAAAACAGCTATAAAGTATTTAGTATGCACCCTTTGCAACATCAGTAACTTTTAGAAATCATATCTTTCAAATCCAATCAAAAATTGCATACTTTACATCATTGGAAAGCTAAGAGGATAAACTACAACTTCCAAGAAGACAACTTTGTCCAAATTACCCTAGATTAATACAGTTTTTTCCCTAAAGTCAAAACACAGATTTTACCTCTGTGAATGCTTGAAAATGCAATGCGGAAGCTTGGAAAGTCACGAGCAAAACATAAATATATTTCATTAGCTTCAAAAGAAAGGAGTTTTACAAAGCTTTAATAGGCATTTCAAGACAAAAATACATCGTTGGACTCATAATCCAAATACAAAATATACATGAATGAGTCATATTTGAAATGAGGCTAAAGCCTTGAGTTTTCTTATACTAACTTAAATACAAAAATATGCAAACTTGGAGTGATGTCTTGACTTTTGATCACTCGATCTCTTGCTTGTCACACGGAGATGAGGAGAAAGGGTAGGTGAGCTAAAAAGCTCATGGGTAATAAGTTTATAGAAGAGGAACAAGCAAAACCATTAAAAATATTCATTGATGTAGTAAAATGCATTGAAACCATAGAACATGTATTTCTCAAATTTTCAAGCTTGTTGACCAAATCATAAACAACATAAGACATGTATTTCTTAAACTTGTCAATAAATCATAAACAACATAAGACATGTATTTCTCAAAATCTTCAACATATCATAATCAACATAAGCAATCATAGTGGTTTAGGTAGTCTATATAAACATGATGGAGAAGCCTTTCAGCTAAACCATATACTGAAGTACAAGAATACTGATCTTGGACTCTTTCACTTGGTTTGTGCCTTCATGTGCGATGGATAAAGCGTATCACATTTCCTTCGCAGTTTCACATCCATGAACTTTATCATATTCGCTTATGCTTAATGCAAAACTCAAAAAGAACTTGGCCTTTGAATTTAGTTGAAATCTAGCTTTGTGATTAGCTGACCATCTATTACGAGGAATGGTATTTCCTTCATCATCTATTGGTACGTATGATCCATTTTCAATGATATCCTAAAGATCAATGTATGCGGATTCTATAAAGAGCTGCATCCTGTCCTTCCAATAATGATAATCTTCACCATTGAATGCAGGAGGTCTTGTGAAGGAGGCACCTTCAGCTATAAAAACATGTGATTCAGCCATGGACCTTTGTCCTCACTTTATAAAGGTGGTTTCTGGAAACCAAGCTCTGATACCAATTGAAGTAAATCACACTACTAATGAAAGATTTTTCAAAGGTTGTAAGATTCTTTAATCTTCGACTAAGACTAGTATTTATAGCCTAAGTCTCCAACTGCTTCGTGATTCTTGATAACTGCTTCTTGAATCCTGATGGCCGTTATTTACTTGAGTTCTATAACTAACTCCAACTAACTAACTATCCAACGTACTAGCGTATCTTCTTCTTTGTATCGTTTGTGTTGTCCTCTTCTTTTGTGTTTTCAACTTCTTTTGTATCTTCTGCTTCTTCTGTGTTCTGTGCTTCTTCTGTGTTTTGCGCTTCTTCTATGTTTTCACTTCTTTTGTGTTTTGTGCTTCTTTTGTGTTTTCACTTCTTCTGTGTTTTGCGCTTCTTCTATGTTTTCACTTCTTCTGTGTTTTGTGCTTCTTTTATGTTTTCCTTTCTTCTGTGTTTTACGCTTCTTCTGTGTTCTGTGCTTCTTCTGTGTTTTCAACTTCTTCTATATATTATACTTCTTCTGTGTTTTCCTTTCTTCTGTGTCTCCACTTCTTCTGTGTTCTGCGTTTCTTCTGCACACTTAACACACTTATCAAAATTGTTCATTTATTTCTAACATTATTATTATTTAATTATCATCAAAATTAATCATTGTGAAGTCCTCTTGACTTAACATATACATGAGGGAGTTCTTACGAAGCTCTAATAAATATGTAATAAGCATGAGGGAGTTCTTGCGAATCTTCAATAAATATGAGGGAGTTCGTGATGGAGCTCCATGCCACTAGCGAGCAGGTCGAGGAAGCTTTTAATATAGTCAACGTGCACGTGACATAACATGATGGACATCATAAACCCAAGTACAAACATGAATTTCAAGACTTGTAAACATATTGCACAAAAGGCACATTGTGGAAACATGATTTCCATAAGCATGATATATTTCAAATACAATTTCCATTATCATTTCATAAATCATCATCAAGATTCATGTACCAAACATGTAGCAATTACTTAAATCATTTAAGAAATAATAAATGCAACATTTATAAAGCAATTGAAATCATTTAAATCTATTGAATAGGAAAATACTCACGGCTTATTAACTCAAACTATAAACATGTAACCCCACCTCGATTCCTTGCTTAAAAAGTTGCGTAAAAATGCCCCTCCTCTTGCTCCTCTTGCCTCTCTTGATTTCCTTTAGCATTGGCAAAAATTCGATTAATTGGGAATAAAAATTGGGAATCCAAATAGTATATTTACTAAAAATTTATTCTAGAATTCTTAAACCCATGTATTTCCCAAGCTTCATGAACCAATATTCCTTTTAAAATCTAAAGGATTAAAAATGGGCTTACCTTGAATCTTCATCAAACAAAGAGATTTTGGCTCAAATGGAAGCTCTTTTCTTCCTCTTTCTTTTTCTCTTCTTGAACACTCTCAAAATCAAAAACTAAGAAAAGAAAAAACCTAAGTTTGTCTTCTTTCTTTTTCTCTCATGCACGAAGTCTCTCTCATTTCTCTTTCTCTTTCATGTTTTTCTTTTCTTCTCTCCCTTCATTCACGTTTTTCTTCATCTAATGAACAAGAAAACCTTTTCCTCTTCCCTTTTTACCCTCAATGAGTGCAAAATGTCAACTTTACCTTTCCTTTAATGCTTTATGGTTTTTAAGCTTAACTGACATGCAATAATTACCCTCAATACATATTCTTACCGCTTTAATTTAACTAACCAATGAAATAAAATTCTACAAACACTGATATAAATAATTAAACTCCAATAATTATTCTATCATGGCCGTATAATTTATTTAAATCATGCTTAACTACTTTATTTATTCCAAGGCAAAAAAATTTGAAATCCATGATTATTCCATAAAATATCATGCTTAACTCATCGAAAAAATTTTGGAGGCCAACATTCACACATGGTCTAATATAATTTTAACACGTGGTACATTGGGATTGTAATACATGGTCTAATAGGATTGTGACATATGATCCAATGGGATTGAAACATGTGTCTAGGACTAGAAAATTCATGAAAAGGCATATAAAGAGTGGAGATGGTTGAAACTTTGATGGCTTAACTTCAGATTTTTCTCCTCTACGTTTTGCCTTCTTCATGCCATCATTTTTCACTTGGTGATTCAAGCAAAGCCAAAGAGCAAGGGAAGGAAAAGCATTGGAAGAACTACTTTTACAATTTTAAGGTTTGGGACTTCATTTAGTTAATTTCTGCATTTGTGTAAATTTGAATATGTAAAAAGATTCATTTGGATGTGGAATGGTTTCTGGGATAATACTTTGGTTTTGTTTTGGTATCGTCTTTTATAAAATTGGTTGAATATGACAAGAGATTATCATTTAGTGAAATTTTGTCTAGGGTTTGTTGAACCAGTCACATTGTTTGAGTCATGGTGAAATTTTGTCTAGGGTTTGTTGAACCAGTTACGTTGTTTGAGTCATAACTCAGCCTACAGAACTCCAAATTGTGTTACTTCAATTGCATATGAAACATGAGACATAGAACTAAATATCTCTAGAAAGGACTCTAACTTAGTTCTAGCTATATGACCTTGGAAATTGAGATCGCAAAAGGTGACCTAATGCTTCTCCTATTTTGGAACATCTTGTGATGTTTTGCCTATATCTCATGATTTAGAAGTCCAAATGGTATTATTGATGGTGCTATAGAAACTATAGCCATAGAGGAAAAAATTTCTAGAAGACCTCAAAACTGATTTCTAAATTTAATATATGCATATTAAGGAATAAGTAGTGGATGAATGGAAAGAGTGTCTGTCATGACCATGGCCTTGTTTTTGTTTCCGATTTTTACCGCATCTTATCCGAACCTTTATGAATGTATATGAAAATTTTCAAACACCTATAACTAAATGAAATAGGACTTATTAGATGTGAATTAGGAGACTGAACATTGGAATTTAAGATTGAGCATAATGCATTCCAAAGAAAACTTAAATGTTTATAAGTGATTTGTTTGCGTATGTATTGCTCATATGTGTATAGTATGATTATACAAGTGTGATTTTGACACCCTTCTATTGGTGATTAGTTATAACTTGCATTTATGAATAAAAATATTGATTTTATGACTTGAAATGTATATAATATGATTTGTTAATATATGACTTATGAAATTGTAAAATGGTTAAAGGAAATGTTACAGTGCCTGCTCTATTATCTTGGTGATAGATAGATGGGCATACTTATAAGGTTAAAGTGCAGTTGCTACAATTTGACACCACCGGTGTCCACAATTTGATACCTTTTAGTATCTACATTTTGGTATCTTCAGGTATCCATAGTTTGAAACCTTCAAGTATCCACAGTTCGATATCTTTGGATATCCACAACACCCGTTATCTACACCTATAGAAAATGTGCAAACTTAACATAAGAAGGAGACTTAATAGTCATAAATAAGAAATGCAATATGACAACATGAATAATTGGTATTGATGAGCATTGAACGCATCCCATTTCCTGAATAGATGCTTTGTTCACTACCCTTCAACTTCCTTAGATTGAGAAAGCCCTGTATGTTATTAACAATGTGAATTGAAGAGATAGAATCAATCCACCAAGAGTTCATTAGTACTTACACAGAACAAGATTCATAACACACAAAGGTGAAGAGGTTACCTTTCTTTTTAAGCCATTTATGGTACTTTAGGTAAATTTTCTTCATATGCCTTTTCTTTTGTAAAAGAAGCACTTGTTTGATTTTCCTTATGCCTTCATAGGTTTTTTCCCCTTTTGCTTAGACAAAACAGAACTTGTTCTAGTTTTGGCATTTCCTTTATCATAAGTAGTCAAGTTTGAGCTTTCAAATTGTTGGTTTATATCTTACAGCCAACACTTTGGTTTTAGTTTAGTGACAAATTATTTAAAGGCATTATTTATCTTGTACATGTTTAGATGTATATGATAAAGTC
>JAOSBN010115429.1:0-38402 GCA_027563595.1 Erythroxylum suave
TTTACAATGTAATGTTTTTATTATCAATTAAGATATTTTAACTTTTAATCATTAATCAAAATTTCTATTTAAGCAAACTAAATGTATACTATAAATTTATAATTGTTAAAATTATGTATTAACCATAATTTAAATATAATGACAATATATATTATATATTTTAAAAAAATTAAGTTATTCATTTACCGACCAAAACAAATGTCCGTTAGTAATAACAACCACCCTTTACTGACGGTCCACGCGTACGCCTGTCGATAATCACAGAAGGAATTACCAACGAAATATCATATCTATCAGTAAGCTTTTAGCAAATGTATCGATGGTAAATTTGTTACCATTGGTAAATATGTTGACGAAGCATAGACGTCCGTCACTAAATGTTACTGACATCAATCACATAGTAAACTGTCGGTATATTTATCGACAGTTAAAAATGTTCCACTTGTAAAATTGCTGACGATAATAAATATATCGTCGGTAAAGTTACCAACGTTATTTACTTTGACATTCGGTAATTATTAGCTACGGTCGATTCTATGACACTTTTTTATCGGTAAATTCCATTGGTAATATGTCTTACCAATTGAATTTTTGTGTTTTCTGTCGGTAATTTCCACTGCAAAAATGGCATTTTCCTTGTAGTGTGCTATTCTGAAATCAACAAATTCTATTTTGTTAAAAACAATTTTTTATGATATTATAAGAATATATTTCAAAATTTTTTAATTTTACACAGAAGCAAATGTGTAAATTGTGCTGATAGGTTTTTTTTGTTATGAGATTCATGATATTTTAATTCAGTTAAAAATGGATAAGTAAACACTGCTTATAATCTGATGTGATTTTTGAATATGTGAATGTTTAGATGACTGCTAGAAACAATTATCAGCTTATATCCTGTTTAGTTTATTCCCTACTAAGCTTTATGCTTAGCAAGATAGTTTTGCCATATGCAGGTTCAGATAGGAAGGTTTGAAGACTAGGACAATAACAACCACAATGGGAAACGCATAATGTGTTTTGATTTAGGAATGTATGTTTAGGTTGTCCATATTACTGTGTCACATGATGTATTTTGTTAATAGTTTGTAAATATTATAATACAAAGGTTAATTGAACTTAATATATATATTGTTTTATTCAAGGGTTTATAATGTCATAACTTTAATTCAAGATTGTGCTATAATCGAAGCATATATTTAAATAAATTTTGTTTAAAGTCAAATATGTATGGAAAGGTAATGATTGGTTGTTTGAATTTTGGCAATGCTTTGTATTGTTTTGATATGTTTAATTAATGTCTTAGGTAACATCCACACATCCTTCCAGAGGGTATTTGGGTGTTACATCGTTTAGTATCAGACTATGGTTTAGGCAATTTTTGTGTAATCAGTGCTTAACTATTGCTTTGGATGTAAGAGTTGTGCTTTTGACTAATGCGGTTTGTCCTATGTTTTGGTTATAGAATTAAAGATGGAAAGATCTCAAGAAGCCGTTGACAAGGTTGTTGAGGGTAATAATCCTAAGCGATCTCATCCATCTATCTCTGGACCCTCTAAGGTCAATCCAGGTGAAGTTAAGATGCCACCTCCTCCCCCAGCTTAGGGAGAGGCTTTGGTTAAGTTAATACAGGACATGATGACCTTAATACACCGTATGATCTCACCAAAGGCTCCAATTGACTAGTTGTGGAAGTATGGAGCTGAGAAATTTACCGGGACATCTCTAGAGGAATCTGAAAGAGCGGAGTTCAGGATAGAGAAAGTAAAGAGGGTATTAGATGAAATCACTATCTGCTAGATCAGATGCTGCACTATGTTGTCTCTCTTCTTCAGAGAGCAGCCTATGACTGGTAGAAGCTTGTTTTAAGAAATCATCAGTTACTAGTGCCTCTGACTTGGGATTTCTTTACCCAAAAATTGAAAGCTAGGTATGTTATGGAGGCCTATAAAAAGGAGATGTGGAAGTAGTTTCTAAACCTGAAGAAATGGAATCTATCTGTTATTAAGTTCAATAGAGAATTTAATCGGCTCAGTAAGTATGCACCTGAACTAGTACTTACTGAGGAGTTTCGATGTCATCAGTTCAAGGATGGTTTGAACGATTCGATCAAGGAGCATTTTACATCATTCACTTTACTGCAGTAGTAAGTTACCATCAGCTGGTGCAACCTGTTATGAAAATAGAAAGGTAAGAAATGGTGAAGAGAGAAAGGGCTCAGCCAAAGGGTTTTACTAGAGGAGGTCAGTCCTCAAGCGAGCAGAATCGTGAAGATGTTTCCTCTGCACTGAAATTTATCCAAAGATTTGTAGCTAAGAGAAAGTGAAAAAACTTTCCCTCAATGACTACTTCTTGTAGGGGTTCCTCAATAGGCTGAGGTTTTGGTGCTTTGAAGTGTCCTCATTGCCACATGTTTCTGATGTGGTAGTATTAAGCATCTGATAGCTAACTTCCCTATAAGATAGTCTCAAACATTATAAGCTAGTAGGAGGTCTCTCATGTATCTATTGGAACTAGAGGATAGGGTATAGGTTATGGAGGATTTGGTTAGATTAGACCTAATCCAAGTACCCATTCGAAAACTGTTGATTGACCAACTGTACCTTCTACTTCAGCTCGAGCTTATCTATTGAAAGCTCATGAGGATCAGGATGCACCTGAAGTCATTGCTAGTATTGTTTTTCTCCTTAATTCTGAAATGCATGCACTAATTGATCCTGGATTTACTCATTCCTATATCTTTGTTGGAGAAATGTCTAATAAGGCGACGCCTATAAATTAGTTAAAGTATGACATTCATGTAACTAGTACTCTGGGTGGTTATGTGTTAGTTAATTAGGTGTTTAGGAGTTATCCTGTTATAATCCAAGAAAATGAATATGTAGCAGATCTGATTAGATTTCCTTTTCATTAATTTGATTTAATTCTGGGTATGGATTAGTTGTCTAAGCATCAGGCAGTGGTTGATTGTAATGTTAAGACAATTGTGCTTAGGAAGCCTGATCAACCTGAAATAGTATTGCATGACATCCACGCTAGTTTTTTAGCTAATGTGGTATCTACTATGTAAGCCCGAAAGCTCCTTAGGAAGGGATGTGAAGCTTATCTAGCTTTTGTGATTCACTTTAAGAAGGATGGTTGTAAATTGCTAGATATTCTGTAGTGAATGAATTTTCGGATGTGTTTTTTGAGGAATTGCTTGGACTTCCTCTTGAAAGAGAAGTGGAGTTGTTTATTAAAGTCATCTGGGCACTACTACTATATTCAGAGAACCATACGGAATGGCTCCTACTAAATTAAAGGATTTAAAGGTACAGTTGTAAGAGCTCATGCATAAAGGGTTCATTCGACCCAGTGTCTCACAGTAGGAAGCATCGATCTTGTTTGTTAAGAAAAAGGATGGCACTCTATGGATGTGTATCGATTACAGGCAATGGAATAGAGTTACAGTGAAGAACAAGTATCTATGGCCAAGGATTGAAGACTTGTTTATTAGTTGAAAGATGCAGGAGTGTTTTCAAAAATAGATCTACGATTGGGGTACTATCAACTTCGTGTAAAAGATGTGGATGTACCGAAGACCACATTAGGACCCATTATAGACATTATGAATTCCTGGTAATGCCATTCAGGTTAACTAATGCTCCAATGGAATTTCTGGATATGATGAATAGAGTATTTAGGCCTTATTTAGACTATTTTGTTGTAGTGTAGCACCCCTTTACCACAGGGTACATACCGGGACGTCCGGAGGTCATTCTGGAACATATCCTATGATAAGGGTGAGCTACGATTGATCACTACATTAACTTCGCATGGCATCATATCATTACTCATTTAATAAGCATCATAAGAAAACCACAACATTTTAAAAACAACTTTTTCCTCATTTCATTTCATAAAAACCCGATTGTCTACATTGTGACTTTCAATAATTTCCATTTGTACATTAACAAAACCTAATACAATAGTATTACATGAATGAGGAAAATATGTGCAATCTGACTAATCTATCCAAAATCCTAGTTGACCAACCTTTAAGCCATGACTTCTCTTGCCACTCACAATCTACATGGCTGGTAGAGTCTCTCGGTAACTAGAGTCATCTCTCGGTCCTAAAAAGTCAATGTTGCAATTTTAGTGAGTTTTACGAACTCAATGAGGTAACCATCATCGATGGCTCACTCAATTCATGCATCACATCAATACACATAACATATTCACATTTTCGCATAAATGATTTCGTATCACAATCTCACTTAAGCATAAGCAAATTTTGCATTTTCAATCAAATCAACATACTTAAACAAATGCATATGTAATGCTCATGAGACTCTTTTCCATTTGTTACGTTGTTGTGAACGAGTGCCTAAACTGTCTCGTATCCATTTTGGATACCGAGCTCATTACTAACTGTCCCTTATCTGATGGGGATACAGGGCTCATTTTACATAGTGAGCCTTAGGCTCTTAATCACTTTCTGAGCTCAAGGTTCTTTTTCACACTTGGAGCTTTAAGCTCTGATTGGTGGCTACTCTGGTCACAACTCCCATTATCTGATTATGCATTCAAGAACGGAATGCATATAACATAATCAATCATATTATAGAGCACATATATAGGTCTTCACATTCACATACAAGTAACATTTCAATATCTCAATCCTATATCACAGTCATCGGACCTTCATTGTCCAGAATCAAGATTCAAGTCACATTCATTCAATCATTTCAAACAAAATTTAAGCAGCCAGAAATTAAGTGAGGCCGTCTAGGTTACTCACTAGTTTCTCCCGAAGCTAATGCCTGGAAGTGTCGGCAACGTCTAGAAGTTGACGTTCCAACTGTTCCTTTATAACAAATAACATACACATATATCACAATCTGCACAATTATGGGTGTTCATTAATGCACATATATGGAATGAATTACGTACAATGCATATTCATGACAATCCTAGATATCCTTCCATCAAGGTTATCACTAACACATTCAAATATCGAAACTCACTTAACTAGTATTGCTCGTAGGGTTTATACCTCAATAACCCATTTGAATCCAATTTCATAACCTAATGAGTCAATTCAGATTTTTCTCCAAAATCTAACTTTCGAGTCTACTATCCACGTTAAATCAAAGAGTGCAATTGATATAATTTGCTCATATAAGCAGAAAGTAGATGAAGCAAAAGTAGACAAAGCAAAAGCAGACGAATGGAAAACACAGACGATGCTAAAAGGCAGATGAAATGGCAAACACAAACGGTACGCCAAAAGGCAGAAGAAGTGTTTAAAGGCAGATGGAATGACAAACACAGAAGATACGTCAAAAGACAGATGAAGTGTCTATAGGCAGACGGAATAGAAAACACAGACAATAGCCAAAAGACAGACGAAGTGGGTAAATGCAGACAAAATGAAACACAGACGATCCGCCAAAAGATAGATGAAGTGTCTAAATGCAGAAAAAATGAAACACAGATGATACGCCAAAAGACAAACGAAATGTCTAAAGGTAGAAGAAAGGAAACACAAATGATACGCTAAAAGATAGATGAAATGAAACACAGACAATACACCAAAGGACAGACAAAGTGTCTAAAGGCAAACGAAATGGTAAACATAGATGGAAGCAAAAGATAGACGATAGGTAAAGACAAAAACATAGACGATAGGTGGTCAACACAGACAAAGAAAAGTCAACCATAGACGATACGAAACACAGACGATAGGTGGTCAACACAAACGAAGAAAAGTCAACCACAGACGATATGAAAAATAGACGATAGGTGGTCAACACAGACGATATGAAACACAGATAATAGGTGGTCAACTTAAGACGAAGAAAAGTCAACCATAGATGATATGAAACACAGACGATAGGTGATCAACTTAAGACGAAGAAAAGTCAACCACATACGATATGAAACATAGACAATACGCCTTTATAGACGAAACGTCTATGCTCTTGACCATCTCTAAGTCTTCATCAACTCTCGTACAAATACCTAAGTATTCATACATGCTTAGTGAACAAACAGAGCATATTACCTTTCTATATCTAACTCTCCACACTAATCCTATACATCATTTCATTTCTATTTCAACTCCAAGAACCATTTCCACAACAACTGATCACTAATAATCCACCATAACCCAAATAACACCATATCCCCAAATTTTCATCCCCTTAACATAGGGTTCAAGAATATAAATATTCGTAAATGCTATGATCATACACTGAAGATAAATTCATCAACTTTATTTCAAAAATCTACATCTCTAACAATTTTATTCACTACTTACTCGTTGAAGACTCCAAAAGCTTCAACTATCTTCAAGCCCTGACTCTATACAAAAATTACGTACTCTTCCGTGAATACTAATAAACCAACCCTTTTTTAACTCTTGGATTACACAAACTTACTTCTGACACATAATAAAAGCAACTTTACACTTGTCACTTTCCTAAGGTCTATGTTCTGACTTAGTTTCTTTTGAACTAACTCCCTTTAACTCTCATCTTAACAATCCAACTATCTCCAAATCTTCATTTGATTTCTTCTCTTCTTTTTCCTATTTTCCATAATACTCTATAAATTACAAAATAAGTCCTAAGTTCACCAAAATTCATAAATCTCACAATTACTATCCAATAATATTTTCAATGTAGAGACATTCATAATTCTCAAAAATCAACAATTCAATCCCATTATACCCAGAATTATTCATGAATGCATGTACACTTAATTTCATGTGCAGAAAAGTTCACTATTTACTTGTATGAGCATGTCATATTATGTATGAACATAAAAATGCATCTCTTACCTCTCACTGAACACTCCTATTTGCTATTTTAACCTTCCCATAGGTAATGGGATGTTACATGTAGTGTTTATAGATGATATCCTAGTCTATTCTAACAATGAACATGACCATACTGAGTATCTCCAAATTGTGGTACAGACCCTATAGGAAAAACAATTTTATGCTAAGCTGAGCAAGTGTGATTTTTGGCTTTTGGAGGTATCTTTCATATGACCTATTGTCCCTTCTTAAGGGATTAGAGTTGATCCTACTAAGATATAAGCAATTGTTAACTACTAGTCACTACAAAATGTGACAGAAGTGAGAATTTTTTCTAGGTTTGGCTGGTTATTATTGTCAATTTGTGAAGGGGCTCTTGATGATAGCATCCCCTTTTAACTAAACTGTTACGAAAAGGAGTAAAATATGAGTGGTCTAACAAATGCAAGAATAATTTTGATCAATTGAAAAGTATGCTTACTAATGCTCCTATATTGGCTCAACCCACTTCTGGTAAGGAGTAAGTTATGTTTAGTGATGCATTTAAGAATGGTTTAGGCTATGTTTTAATGTAGGATAGAAAGTTAGTTCCTTATTCTGCTAGGAAACTAAAGCCACATGAATAGAATTACCCTACATATGGTCTGGAGCTTGTAGCAGTAGTGTTTGCCTTGAAAAATTGATGGCACTACTTATATTGTGAAAGGTGTAGAATTTTCATAGATCATAAGAGTCTAAAGTATTTGCTTACCCAGAAAGAACTAAATCTAAGACAACAGTATTGGTTAGAACTGTTAAAAGACTATGAGTGTATTATGGACTACCATCCGGGTAAGGCTAATGTCATCGCTAATGCCATAAGTCAGAAGACCATTTCAGCATTGTCAGTGCAGTATGGTGAATGGGGACTTGTATTTGAAGGAGCTATAATAAGTCAGTTTAAAACTAGGCTTACCTTAAGGCAAGAAATTTGTGATGCTCAGAGAGTTGATGATAAGTTGCAACAACTTATCTTAGCTACTCGGGAAGGTAAACAACCTGAATTTTCTGTGAAAGGAGAGGATGATTTATATCATAAAGATTGGTTATATGTGCCAGCTAATGATGAACTAGAAAAGAAGTTATTATTTGAGGCTCATATCACTGTTTTCACTATGCATCTTGGTGGAAATAAGATGTATCAAGATCTGAAGCAGCATTACAGGTGGTTAGGTCTGAAACATGATGTAATGGATTATGTATCTAAATGATTGACATGCCAACAAGTTAAAGATGAGCATTAGGTTCAATCTGGTTTGTTACATCATATTTCTATTTCTCAATGGAATTGGGATAACATTACCATGGATTTTTTTTTATTAGACTTCCTCTTACTCAAAGGAAGTATGATGCTATATCGGTGATTATTAATAAGTTCACCAAGTTTTCTCACTTTTTGCCTATTTTTATTGATTATTCATTGGATAGGCTTGCCAACCTATATCTGAATGAGATAGTGAGGTTGCCTGAAGTGCCATTATCTATTATTTCTGATCGTTATCCTCAATTTACTTCGTGATTCTGGAAAAGTCTGCAAAAGACTTTAGGTACTCAAGTTAAGTTTAGTATTGTTTTCCATCCCCAGACAGATGGAAAATTTGAATGGGTTATCTAGATATTAGAAGATATGCTTTGTGGCTGTGTGTTAGAGTTTCTAAAAAGATGGGATAATTATCTGTCTCTGTTGAAGTTTGCTTACAACAACAGTTATCAACTAGCATTGGCATGGTGCCTTATGAAGTGTTGTATAGTAGAAGGTATAAAACTCCAGTGCGTTGGACTGAATTGAGTGAAAATAAGATGTTTGGGCGTGATATTATGAAGAATACTGAAGAAAAGATTTAAGTTATTCAATATAGGTTGACAACTGTTAGTGATAGCCAAAAGTCTTATGCTGATCTGAAAAGGAAGGATATTGAATATCAAGTAGGTGATGAGATGTTCTTGAAAGTATCACCATGGAAACACATACTTTGGTTTACAAAGAAAGGTAATCTCAGTTCATGATACATCGATCCTTATGAGATTTTAAAGAGATTTAGACTAGTAGCTTATCAATTAGCTCTTCCTGGAGAGTTAGTCAAGTTGCACAATGTGTTTCATATTTCCATGTTGAGAAGATATAGGTCTAATGATACACATAAGATGAAGCACCCCACTTCCACCGAGCACGTATTCGTACATCCTAAGGACATTCGGACACACACCCTGTGAAAGTGGCTGGCTAGAACAGTCAATCAATCATACTCATTGCAAAAATATTTATTTATTTATTTTGGAAAAATAATAATCATTATTGGCCTACATCATTTAAAACATTGCCAAATACAATTAACATTACAAGCTCACATTGGATCATACATTAAACACATTGTAGAAATTTCAGTAATCTTTTGGGCCAATCTCAAAAACAAAATGTATTTAATCATAACTATTATTACAAACATAATTTATTTTTACAGTAATGAAGCTTACGAAATACAATATTTAATACTAAATTTTCAGAAAATATATGCAGATGCAAACCTCTATCTTTTAGCTGAATACAGTGTTTAGGCCCTAGATGGCGTAATTGGGTGTCTCCTCTGAGTCTGAAAAATATTTTGTAAATTGGGATGAGTTTTGCGAACTCAGTGAGGTAACCACCATCGATGCTTCACTTAATTCATGCAACACATCACACATATAACATATAATTCACATCTTTGCATTTTTCATGAACTATCACATATCACATTCTCACTTAAGGATAAGACAATTTTGCATTTCAAACAATCAGACATACTTATTTAAATGTATATGAAATGCTCATATGACTCTTTTCCAATTATTACATTATTGTGACCGAGTACCTAAATTTTCCTACATCCATTATGCATACTGGGCTTATTTATACTGTCCTTTATCCACTAGGGATACAGGGCTCATTTTACATAGTGAGCTTTTGGCTCTTAATCATATTTGGAGCTTTAAGCTCGTTTTTTATGGCGACTCAGGTCACAACTCTCATTATCTGATCATGCATTCATGTGTGGAATGCATCTCTCACAATCAATCAATCATGTCAAAAAGCATTTAGTTCATCACATTTACATACAAGTAGTACTTCAATATCACATTCATGCATTAAGTCTCAGACCTTAATTATCCGGCATCATCATAATCAAATCACATTCATATATTCATTCAAAACATATTCTAAACAAACAATTAATTGCGTGAAACCATCTAGGCTACTCACTGATTGCTCCTAAAGATATTGCCTCAAAGTTCCGATAACGTCTGGATGTTTATGTTCCAATTGCTCCTCTATATTAAGCAATATACACATATCACACTTTTGTACAATTGTAAGTGTTTATTAATGCACATATATGTATATGAAATATACACAATGCATATCCAATGACATTCTCGGGTATTTTGCCCCGATTCTCATTACATCATCCATCATATATCAAAACTCACCTAAGTGTAATTGGTACTTAGGTTTACACCTCATTAAAACCATTATAATCAAAATTCATAACTCATTTGGTGAATTCAGATTTTTCCTGAAACATACTTTTGGGTCAACTTTACATGTTCTTTCTGACCAAGAAAATGAAGTAATTTGTAACACTTTCTTCTAGAAAAATGTTCCTTATTGTCTTAAGTTTCTAATGACTCCAATATCATTCAATTTGGTTTATTATTGTATGAGTTATGCTCAAAATATTGTAGGCTAAGTGCATTTGAAATTTAGCTAATGCATGATCATGCTGTAAAGTTGTACAACTCATATCTCTCAATTCCAATATTGAAAAATCACAAACTTTATACCAATTTAAAGCTACGAGAATAAACTAGAATTTTGTGAAGACATTTTTATCTTATTCTGCCTACATCAATATAGTTTATTTGATAACAATAGGACATGATTTCTATCTCGTGTAGTAATATAGCCTAAGCCAAGACTCAATTTCAAGTTAGATTTTGAAATTCTTAGAGACAAACTTAAAAATCAATTTCTTCATACAATTTGTAGCCTTATGTCTCTAGTTTAATATAAAGTATTAATCATTTCATTTTGATTACTACAGGACAAGTTATTCATAAAACACAGAACCATAATTAGTGAACATGTTGCTGCTACATTTTCCAGCACTCATCTTCCAATTTTCCAAATTTTACACCTAACACAACTTGTACAAAGATCACTTTTCCTACTTCATTATTAAATCCATTTTAACTCAATATCATTCACAAACAAATTCATGATCTATATTTGATCATTAACTCAGAACAGAACATGTGCATACATTTACAAAAATCAATTTTTCTGCATTTCTTTCAATCCCATCTTAGGACTCATTCTAACTCTAAATTATCTCTACATCAATTTAAATCATAAATCAACATAAACATAAAAGAAGAAATGTACATATCCAGATTTTTTTCTCATTCACATCAAACACATATAACACCATCTTATGATCATATGCCCTCTAACCATCATTATATAAGCTTCATTCAAAATATCAAGAAGAGTAAAGCTTTTAACTTGTTTACTTCAAGATCCTCAAAAAATCACCTAACCCTATCTTTTCCATATATCATATGACCATCAAATCTCATGGAGGAATGGGTTGGGTCTTCTTGTAGGAAGCTGAAGAAGACAAAGAAAATAGAAGTAAATGATGGATGAGAGCAAGATGCAACATTAATGAAGCACGGTGAAGCAAAAACATGAAGAAGAAGAAGAAGGAATAAAGAATATGAAGGTAGGAGAGACTTAAGATGAAAGAGAAGCAATTGACAAGTGAAAGACCAAAAAGTTGGTCTTTCAATTAGGTTTAATAAGTGGTGTGGCAAGTGACACATGTCACTTATCACATGTCACTTTCTTATGGTTTCTAATGGGTCCTCTTCATTACTAGTCAGTGTGTCTCCAATTCCTACTCCAGTTGTCTCCCAATTTTCAAGGACATGAGTCATTAAATCCCAATATCACTAAATAATTCTACCACCATTTGATAGTTATTTCTACCTACCATTTTAATAGCTGTCCTACCACTTGGGATTTTTCCTAGTCCATAAATACCCAAAAATTCCAGAAAATTCTCAAATTTTTCCAAAAATTCTAAATTGATAATTTAATTCATCAAATCAATTTTCAAAACAAAATATGCACTATCCACCTCATAATCACATTAAATCAATCATTTATACTCGAAAAATCTCAAATGAGTACATGAACAAATTATTGTAATGTATGCAATGATCAAATTCACGTGTATGCATGCCATATTATGCATGAGCATAATGTGAATTTTTGTTTCTCTCGCTTTATTTCTCATTTATGATATTCCCGACTCTAACCTTTAGTATGGGAATGGGATCTTACATAAGATTCTTAGGCAAGAAATTCAAGTACAATTGGATTTGTCTTATAAAGAAAGCCTGTATCTATTTTACTTAAAGAAGTCCGTCAACTCAAGAAAAAGCAAGTAGCATTGGTGAAAGTTCTCTCGCAGCAACATAGACTTGAAGAAGCAATATGGGAACAAGAAGAGAACATGAGAGCTTAGTATCCTCAACTATTTTAATTAGGTATGAATTTTGAGGACGAAATTCTTTTAAAGGGGAGAGAATTGTAAGGCCCCAAAGGTAACTTAGTTGAAACAATACATGTTCATGAAAGTACATGTGACATAGGAGTTAAAATTGTTCTATGATTTGAATGTGAAAGGTATATGACTTGAATTTTAGTATTGTCGGAATATAGTTAGTAAATTGGAATTAATTAATACCATTAGAGAATTAAGGTATTTAAATGTATATTTGGACTAGGAAAATTATCAAGTGACAGGTTAAGTTGGTACAAGAAAATTAGAATGACTAAGGCTATGAATTAGTGACATTTGGCATCTAATACATTGACATTTGACATTATTTAATGTGTAACATTTGGTAGCGTAATACGAGGACAAGTGGCCAAGTTAAAGTGTTATGAATGGCAGTTTAAATGGTGGGCAAGTGGGTTTCATGCCTTGGTGTTAAGTGGCATCTTTAGCTAGTGAAACATATCTGGTGATGAAGCATGTTTCTGCTAGAGTAATTCCAGCTTTCCTTGTTCTTGTTTTGCTCTCCACCGAAACCTTGCATCTTCTCTCAATTTCTAGACTTCTACTGGAGTTTGGATCATTAACACTAGGAAGCTTTGTATGTTATTCCATTATGAAGTAGGTCTTGTGAATCTATGTATTATTACTTTGTTGATGATGAAAGTTGCACATTAAACTTAGGTATGTGTTGGTTGTTTGGAAGCTTGGTTTAGCTGGATTCTTGGAGTTGAATTTGAAGTTTAGTGAGGTAAGGGAGTATTAAACTTGGTATCATGATAGAACATGTATTGTTTTTTGTTTCAAGTGGATAAAATGTGTACTAAATTAATAGAGAATTGAGTTTAGAAACTTGAAACATGCTGCATTCTCACTAGAAGGAGTGGTTTCACTGAACAATTATTGGTATATTAGACATATCTTGAAGTGTACACCTTTAAATTGGATGATTTTAAATTCAGATCAATCTATAATCATATATCTACAACTTTCATGTAGGAATCAAATTTGATTTCTATCACTAAGGGTTTTGAAATTTGGCTTGAAGTTGAATTTTGATTATTGTCCATGGTTGAGAAAATTCTTTAGTATTTTGGCTATAACTCTTGGAATAGTGAACCAAATGGAATTAACTTTATTTCATTTGAAACTCAATACATATAGGAACATTTGTTTTGCGGAAAATATTTTCTGAAAACGTAAATTTATGGGTCAGAATGGCCATACAAAACTGATCCAAAAACTTATCCTATGAAAAAAGTTGTTTCTAGGTTTCAGATCACTTATCGCATAATTGTGGGAAATGCTTAGGAAGGTGAAAACATAAGTTTTTTTACAATTAATTAAGTGTATAAGGTTAATTTAATTTATTTGGTACAATAGCACTTGTTTAAGGTATGTTTGAACTTACATTGGTATCCAATGTAATTGAGTACTAGTTAGTTTAATTATGCCTTACAAACTGAGATGATAACGTAAAGGATGCATGATTTATAATAGTGAATTGCTTGGTGTGATCATGAATGAATGAGTCATAAAGGCTTACGTTTTATAAATTGGATATGGATGTTTGTGAATTGGGAATTTTTGCAATAATATTTTGATAATTCTGGACTAGCAGCTGTCTAAGGACTTTGATAGTTAGGGTTATATTGGAAGTGCATTCTATTTGTGTGACGATACCTAATTAGTGATGACTCAATACCTCTATTGATGCGTTATTGCACATACTTATAATTGTATGACATGTTAGTTCGTTTGAAAATCAGTGAATATGCCAAGTTGAAAAAAATGGAGTAAAGTGGTATATATTGCAATATGTTCCTCATATAAGCATTTTGAAAAGAAGATGTTTTGTTTTAAAACCGTTAAGTCTTAGTTGTGAGTAAATAGGCATACCTAGAAGGGTTTACAGCTGCTCTTGTGACACTTTGGTGTCTCCTATTATTGGCACTTTTATGTCTCCTATTCTTGAAACATAGGTCTTTCCTGTTCTATGATACCGATCATGGTATCTCCTATATTAGGCTCGTTACTCACTTTTGCATAACGTATTAACAAACTAACTTGTTTTTTATTCTGGTATATGCTTAGTTCTTATATAAAAACACTTTGATTTGAAATATCTAAGCATCATTTTGAAATCAACAAATTCTGTTTTGTTATAATATATTGTGAAATTGGTGAATTTTACACTGAAGCAAATGTGTAACCTATTTTGATTTGTTATGTTTTGTTATGAGATTCATGATATTTTGGTTCGGTTTGAAAATGTATAAGTAATCACTACTTATAATCTGATGTGGCTTTTGAATATGTGAATGTTTAGATGACTATTAGAAATAATTTTTTTTAATTAAAAAAATCATTAATAAAATATAAGTGAAGAACAATTCGAGAGAGTCTCTTCCACATGGATGGAACCACTTACAAGACCAATATGTTTGAGCTAAACAAAATGACTGCATCTAATATGTGTATTTGGGCAACAGACCTTGTTTAAAGCCAATAAGTTAATGAATTTCTTGACAATTAAGGTATAACTACTAATTTCTTTCTCAAATCTTCTACTTCAACATGTTTTGGGAAAGAAGGGCTGCCTCTAACTGGAGGCTGTCAGATGATTTCTCCGGTGAGTTTCATTGTTTTTTTGCATCAAGTGACTCTTTACCCTCATAAACACCTCTTCGCCTATATTGTTTCGCACATTTAGGACTAAATAGAAATAGTTATCAGCTTATATCTTATTTAGTTTATTCCCCACTAAGATTTATGCTTAGCACGGTGGTTTTTCCCCATGTAGGTTTAGATAAGAGGGTTTGAAGATTGGGACAATAATAACCACAGTGGCCAACAAAGATTATGTTTTGTTTAGGGAATGTATGTTTTCCATTTCATTCAAAACCATAATTTACACTATAGCATTACACTACATAATCCGTATATTTACAGTATCAAAATATATGAAAGTTTACTACTCTTTTACAAAATGTTCTATATGAAATGGGGAACTAAACAAAAATATTCTATCTAAACTCCTTAATATCAACTGACCAGACCTTTGAGCCATTTTGATTCCCCAAAATTTACAAATCTAGCCTTCTACTAGTTTGCCTTAGGAGCTAAGTCCTCCTCGTACTTGAAAATCAACATTTGCAATTTTGATGAGCTTTGCGTAGTCACTGTGAGAACCATCGTCAATTTGCTAACTCATATCATAACTATAGTGTCCTGTCTCTCAAATGATTGAAAATTTAAAAAGTTAGAGTAATGAGTCTTGTAGCATATAGAACGAAATTGATACAGTTATGATATGAGTTCATAATTGTATTTAAAGGTGAGTTCATAATTTTATTCAAAGGCATAATATGAGCATACACATGTATTGATATTTATATACAATATAAGTTAGCATATGCATGTAATTTAATTATTTCGGGGTATGAAATTGAATGTGACATAAGATCTGATTATGTCTTCCATTGTCCTATATTTTGGTTTACCAAAGACAAGAACTGATGGTTTATAAATGAGCAACTTTGAGATTAATTGTCGTAATTTAAAGATTGATAAAGTAAAATGTCCATTTGGTTTAGGAAAAATACCAAGTGGTAAGATAAATTGACACATGAAAAATTGGGATTACTAAGTATAAAATTGAGTGACATTTGACATAGTTAAATGAGTGATAAATAAACTAGTAATTAATTGATACATGGAAAAATGACTGTGTGATATATGGACTGATTGATTGGTGACAAATGGCAGCATTACAAGAAAAGCATACATTATCGACGGATAATTACCGACGAAAAAAGAACCATAGCTAGTTACCGATGGAAAATTAGCATCTGTTCGTAAAACTATTGTGAAAATTTTTACTTTATGACGAACAAAATTTCCATCTACAAAGGTTAATGGAAAACATTCACACAACTCTTTCGATAGAATTTAGTGACAAAGATGTCATGTTCTTTGGTAAATTAGGGGTGAATGCTTCTTGCAATTAAATAGCGACGGAATTTTACTGACAGTTATTGTTTTCATCTGTGAATTTTAATTAGTGTCAGTTTTTTATCTACGATATTTCATTCCATCGGTGTTTTTCCGACGATCTTCCCTTTTCGTTGGTAACTTTGAAATAGTTATAAAAAACGAAGTTGTTTGGTTAAACACCAAACGACGTCGTTTCAGTTTGGGGTTAAACGCACCTGAAACCTTCCCCCCAATTTTCTTATTTATCTTCTTTATTTTCTCCTCCTTCATTGCGTTGCTGTCAATTGTTGTCGCAAGGCTAAGAGCATCGCCGTCTGTTGTTGCAAGGCTGAGACCATTCATTATCACAAGTTCTTCTTCTTATCCTTTTTCTGTGGCCTTTTAAGTCCAACCCTCTATCAGGTATGCCTTTTACCAACGTTAAGTTGCCAATTTGTCATGGTGATTCTACTACTTCTTCTTTATTTATTTTAGTTTTTACCTTTTCATTTGATTTTAGTCCCAATTTTGTTGATTATGTTTGTGGTTAAACCGAGTTTGAATTATTCCATCGTCTTTTAATCTTCTCCTTCCCCTGGATATATGGGTTTCATGTAAGTTGAACATCCTAGTTTGAATTGCTCCATTAGGGGTTTAGATTTTGAGAATAGAAATTTCAAAAATACCAGTCCGACCTTGCAGAACCTTGAGCATAGGATTGAGGAAAGTGTATTTGAATGGATTGAAATTGATTTATGAAGATGTGATTTATACATTTGAGGTATTGAAGTTGGAATGGGATAATACAGTGGGCACCGGAAACTATGGGGTTTTGGAATCAAGTAATGACCTTTATTTTGGCGAGAATGTTCATTTTAGTAGACAAATCAATACGAGATTCTATGCATTTGGTTTCCTTTTCTTTGACATGTTTCAGGGCTTAGTATGATGATTGATTGAGCTTATTTACTTTTTTCGGTTTTGTGAGACTTGTTATTATAATTCCATTTCCTATCAGAAGACTTTACTGTTTTGTTATAACAGAAAGAGGGAACTTTTTCATGGAGTGACTTTGTAGATCATAGGTATCTCCTAGATTGTCTTCTTATTGTAGATGGAAAGACATCTCTGGCTATATACAATATACAAAAGTATATATATATATATATATATATATAAAACTATATATACACTTTTGTATATTGCAAATACTTAAGTCTATGACTATAAGGTTCCTTAATAATGAGTTGTTGCAATACTTTAAAAAGAAGGGATTTAATATTGAAGTGTTTATTTTATGAATAACCCTTTTGAGATTCGCATGGAGTTAAGTTTATGTTTACTCTTTCTCTACTTTTTGAAAGGTTTCGAAGCTATTCTTACTTTTCTAGAATTTGGTTCAATTTTGATCATTATCCATCCCAATGATAATGACTTTAGGGTTTTTTGGTTACTACCTTTTGATTTGCAGTCTATTAAAATTTAATTGGTTCCATCTTGAATTAGGGTTTAAATTTGGATATTTTGATTATAGTTTCAATTTGGGGATCTTGATTAAGGTTTGAAGCACATCTGTGGATTTTTAAGTTTAACGTAATGCTTATTTGACATTAGGATATAAATATACTTGAGTATAATTTTGTCTATATTTTGATATTAAAATTAGGAATGTTGGATTATTTTCTTACATGAAAATAAGATAAGGGAGATAAAATTTAATGGATTACAAATATTTATTTCGATTCTCGGTTTCTTTTTCAATTATGACTAAATAAAACAAATACAAGAACAAGTTTAATCCTCCAAATTCTTTATCGTGAAGTTAGTTGGTGTTTAAATGTACCATAATAGAACGTTTACATGAGAAGTTCCTTTCTAGATACCCATTTTAATCATAAGTGATAAATGAGGTAACTCCATAGAAATTATATATAAAACATAAGTGATTAGAGTAAATTCAATAAAAATTTAATGCATATTAATAATTAATTTACTAATAATAAAATTTTATTAAGAATCCTTAAGTTAAAAGACAATCATTATTCTTTAGTTTTATAGAATCATAAATATGCAATACTTATAAAATAGAGAAACTAGTCAATACTCTCTTCTTCTTTTTTACCTTTTCCATTAATTTAAATTAGATTACAGATTATGTAAACCTAATATCTTATCAGTCATTTATATTTAGGGTTATAAGCAAGAGTAACCTGATTAAACTAATAGTTAGAATTTCGACACTATCATAAATAAGACTTATACTGTAACCATATCACACTTAACAAACTTGTTAAGAAGACCAAGGTCACAAAAGGATAACAATTATATTGAAGGTGTATAGGTATCTAGTTGATCCAATTGTACAACAAAATAGTAATTACATATTATTTCACATTAAAAAATTATAACATTCTCTTAATTGAGCAAAACTAATTAATTAAGATTTAATATATAATTTTTAGAAATATTTTGAAAACAATTTGATTGGATCAAAATAATAAATTTAATAAGTTTGTAGATAGTTTTAAAAAATTAACATAAAGAACTCAATTCAGTTAATCATTTATACTAAACCATAGTAGTTAATATGTTGTAATAAGTGTGAGCATAAACAAATCTCCATAATCATAAGCATATATACAAGTCTCCATAATCATGAGCACAAATAAATCACTAACTAAACTCTTTAGTATATGCTAGTATAGCATGACTTATATTAATGACTCGTAAAATCATAAATCATATATAATCAAATTATTCCAATCTCAAAACAAAATCTATGAGCTATGGAAAAGACCATTAATCTATACAGAGATCAATATCCAAAATATAACTTCCATCATAAAAAAGTCATTAACCATAAAGATCAATTATGGGATAAACCATTTCCTTCTATGAAGAAGTTATAGCATATCTAGATTAAAAAAAAAGAATCATATATGTATATGAATTTCAATCATCATTATACAACAATCAAGTGTAAAGTTCACAACTTTATTAATCTTAAGTACTATGAACATATAAGATACAACTCACAAACTCCCACTACATCGAAACATCATATGATAACATAATACCTATATTGCCTATAAGACTAAGCCCCTTAGTTAGTGGGTTAACTAAAATATTTGTGGTGATAATGTACTCATAAAATATACCACCATCATTAACTCATTCTTAAAGTTTAAAGTAATTAAGTTCAATATACTTGACATACTTGGCTCCTTTAATGTTCTTTATATTTTTGGAAAAGAATATAGTACATGAGTTGTCACAATAAATTCTAATAGTCTTAGAAACTGAATCAACAATCATAGGTCTTCCCATGTAGTTCTTCAACAACTTAGTTTATGCTTTTACCTCACAACTAATTATAATATCATTTTTCATGGTTAAAGTCACTATGACAGATTAGTTAGAGCTTTTCCAAGGCTCAAATCATCTAGCTAATACAAGTAAACTTATTATCATGAGAGCATCACTATGATTATCATTGACATATCTAATAATCTCTAGAAGCATCTACACATCTACAAATCATTAATAATCACTAGTTTTGATTATAAATCACTAGACTTTCTTCATTGAAACTCAGTATTCATAATCACAAATTTTCAAATATCTACCAAGAACAGTAACTACGAAGGCAATGCTAAGTTTACTGCATACCTACAAAGGCAATGCAAATGTCTCCTTCAATATTACTCTAGTAAAAGGATTAAATAGGCCAATGAAAGTTTGTTCATGATCTTACTCTTATAGCATGATGGATCACATTAGTTTATGATGTTGTATTAATATAAGTGTATTATATTAAATATTTCATATTCTTTTTTACAGGCCCTATATTGTGTTGAACAGCATCGCTTTTCTTTCTCCGTTATAGTTAAAGTTGTCTATGCATTCAAGTTAGTCGTCCAACTAATATTTACCATATGTATTGCATTAACAATACGATTATGATACCTTTGGATTTTGTGTGAATACAAAGGAGGTCTTGAATTTGTGTTGTTGATTAGAATATTCTTACAATCATTTGAGTTTTGATGTTCTTCTTTAATATTCTAAGTATTTACTATATGTGGAATGAGTTTGAAGTCAATTATAGGTGATTAATTTGATCAATTAATTGTAGGTAATTAATTCGATCGATTAATACTTCAACTTCGATGTGATTAATGCAAACTTAGTATAAACCTCTAAGACGGTATATAGGCTGGAAACCCATAATGTAGCTCCTGTGATGCTTATTGGCGAAAAATTCCACGAGCTTAGGAGTCACAATGAGAACTTGTTTTCTTGATTCACAGGTGTCAACAATGCCATATACCATAATTTTGAAATCAATTGTAGGTAATTAATTCAATTGGTTAATATTTAGGGGATGTGTAAAGTTTAGATGTTCAGTAAATGTTGGGGTGCCATGAAAGATACTAACTATGGAATCACTGTTTTAAATTAACAGTTTTGCAGAAATGAGTAATGTTGATAAGTCTTGGATGTATAGATGATTATCACATGGTGGTTTCATCAATCCTAAATTTCTTAAGGGAGTTGAAACTTTTATTCATTATATTTGTTCTCAACCTGCATATATGGATGGGCCAAAGATCATATGTCCATGTAAAAAGTGCAAAAACATTCATTTTCTTTCTATTGATGAAGTGAATGGCCATTTATTGAGAAAAGGATTTGTCCCAAATTATTTTGAGTGGACAAGTCATGGGTAACTGTTGATTTGTAGCACCTTAAGGAGTAATGAAGCGCAAGCGTCAATGAGCTTAAATGAGTTTGAAGGGGGGATTGGATTTAGAACAAAAAATATAGAGTCAAATAAAAATCCTTACATGCAAATGACTTATGATTTATCCAGTTATACCTTTCAGGAAAATATAGAAAATCTTGAAGAAGAACCCAACCCATAATCCAAACAGTTTTTTAACTTACTATACTCAGTTGACTAAGAACTATTGCCAAATTGTGTGACAATGGCTCAATTTCCTTCAATTGCTCATATCTTGAACATAAAGTCTGAAGAGCCTATTTCTGGTTATAACTTTGATAAAATTCTTGAATAGTATAATGAATCATTGCCTCCTGATCACATAATAGTTGATAGTTTTTACAGTAAGAAAAAACTTATTAAGGGTCTTGGTTTGCTTATTGAAAAGATTGATTGTTGCAAATTAGGATGTATGTTGTATTAGGGTGATGATGTGGAATTATGAGAGCGCAAATTTTGTGGTCAATTGAGGTTCAAGCCTAGAAAGCGTTCTATGAAAGGAATGTTAGTACCCTGGAAGTAGATGTATTATTTCCCGCTAACTCTGAGACTTTAAAGACTATATGCTTTTGATGTTACTGCATCTCATATGAGATGGCATAATGAATACCAACAGGTTGATGGAATAATGAGTCATCCATTAGATGCATTGGTATGAAAACATTTCGATGACTCCCATTATAAGTTTGCAGCTGAAAGTCGAAATGTTAGGATGGGATTATCGACAAATGGATTGCATCCTTTTGGTCAATCCAGCTAGCAATATTCATCATAGCCAGTCATAATTAATCCTTATAATTTGCCTCTATGGATATGTATGAAAAAGCTAGGCATATATGTCCTTGACAATGATTGTGTCAAGACCTACAAATCCAAAGCATAAAATTAATGTATTCTTACAACCATTGACATCTGAATTGCAACATCTTTGGGAGTATGGTCTTAAGACATATGATGTATCTCTGAAACAAAATTTTGTGTTAAGAGCAACTTTGATATGGACAATTAGTGATTTTTCCACTTACATCATGTTGTTTGGATGAAGCATAGTAGAGAAATTGGCTTATCCTTATTGTGGCAATGATTCTGATGCATTTTGTCTTCCAAACGAAGGCAAAATATGTTAGTTTGACAACCACATAGAATTTCTTCCTACAGACCATTCAGTTAGGCGCAATAAATAAAAGTTCATTAAGAATAAGATGGTGAAAACACCTCCTCCCCCTTACAAAGTTGGTGAAGAGATATTGCAAGAGATTGAGGAATTAGGTTTGCTAAAAGTTATAGAATTTGAAGCTGATTAAATTAATTCAAGCATTAAAAAGCATCTTTTGGGATTTGCCATATTGGAAAACTAATTTGATACATCATAATCTAGATTTAATGCATATTGAAAAAAATATTTTTCACAATTTGTTCAATACCATTAAGAACATTGAAGGGAGGATAAAAGACAATGCAAAATCACGACTTAATTTGAATTTTTTTAAAAGGAATGGGTTATATAAATATATTCACACCGGTAAATATCCAAAAGTATGTTACACTTTAGACAAAAAGCATAAGGAAATATTATGTGAATGGTTGAAAAGTCTAAGGTTTCCCGATGGTTATGTTTCAAACTTGGCAAAGTGTGTGGATATGAGGAAATACAAATTATTTGGGATGAAATGTCATGATTGTCATGTGTTTATGCAAAGGCTAATTCAATAGTTGCTATCGAATAAGGTTTGGGAAGTAATAACAGAATTAAGTTTTTTTTTTCAAAAACTTAACATCATCTAAAATTAAGTTGGCTAAAATAGAAAAACTAGAAAGGGAAATTTCAATAATTTTGTGCAAGTTATAAGAGATTTTTCCTCTAAGCTTCTTTGATTATATGGAGCATCTACCTAGCCATTTAGCACAAGAGGCTAGACTAACTAATCCAGTTCAACATCTTTGGATTTATCCGTTTAAGAGGTATGTAATTCAACAAAAATGACTATAATTGAAGTCATATCATGTTTTCATAACTAAAATCATATAATCCTATTCGCTCATATAGGTATTTGAATCACTTAAAGAAAAATATGAAAAAAAAGGCTAGAGTTGAATGTGCTATATGTAATGCTTATTTAGTAGAGGCAACTGGTGCATTTTATTCATATTATTTTGAGTCGCATGTTCACACAAGAGAAAGAAAAGTTTCTCGTAATGACGATGGGGAAGAACTAGTGATGCTGGTGGTAACTTATCCATTTTCACATATCCTAGATGAACATATGGATGTTTAACAAGAAGAATGTTAACAGAGGAAGAAATTGAGGCTACCATGGTTACATTTTATTGAAATGTCAAGAGGTCAACCTTTTGTGCAGCAAGTACCAAGTGATTATTTGGGTTTTGAAATTTAGTGTTATTCATAACTGAAACACATAATAATTTTTTTAGATTATATGAGGAATTGTTATGCGAGCTCATGCCCAATAAATCATAGGATGATATCAATAAAAAAGTTGGAAAACATTTTCCTCGATGGTTCGAGCAATATGTAAGTTTTCACTTACAAATATTGAAATGATTCAATTATAAGTAAGTGTTCAAATGACATTATACTGTTTAATATGGTCTTTTCTTTTTTGTAGGCCTTAGAAAATCCAATAGAGAACAAGTTCATGTTTGATCTTACAAAGGGACCTTTGCAAACTATTAAATCATATCCGGTGTATTTCGTTAATGGATTCAAATATCATACAGAATATCATGGACATAGCATGGCAACAATAAATAATGGAGTTTGTATCTAGGGAGAATTGATGGATTGCTATGGAAAAATTATCGAGATACTTAAAATTGAGTACCCTGCATCGCTAATAAAGAGAAGTGTGATATTTAAGTGTGACTAGTTTGATCCAACTCCAAATGTTGGTACAAAAGTACATAGTCAATACAATTTAGTTAAAATCAACAAGCGAAGAAGATTTCGACATTTTGAAACTTTTGTATTGGAAATGCAAGCGATCCAAGTGTATTATGTCCCTTTTCCTAGCTAATGACAAGACAAGTCAGATTGGCTAGCTATTTGCAAAGTTAAACCTAGAGGTATTTTTGAATCACGTGGAAAAGCATAACATAAAATTGAAGCTGAAGCGTTTCGTGAAGATGCTTATTAAATAAATGTGCCTGTTGTATATGAGGATAATGAAACTTTGAACAATCCATGTAATGAATATGTTGAAATTTTATCTAGAGAGGATGAGAAGGGCCAGAGATCTAAAGAAGAGCCTGAGTTTGATTCAAATTCTTCAGAACAAGAAGATGATTTTTGTTTACAATTAAGTGATGATAGTGATTAATTTGTGTTTGTAATTGAATAGTATATTCAACAAATTAATTATTTCCTTTTCATTACATTGTAGAAATATTGAAATAAAATTTTAATATTTCTACAAAATTCAATCAAATATTAATTTCAGGTTGAAAAATGGCACCAAAAAGAAGACAAGATATTCCGCGACCAAGATTCAGACCACGATTCGAAGGTACTTGCTGTACAGGTGAAACATCTCATGCTGTAGTAGCTGGAGATGAAACACCTCCTCCCCTTCCACCTACTACACTTGCAGATGAGGCTACACCATCCACCACCCCTACATCATTCACTACCCCTATACCGACAGAGATATTAGGGGTAAATAATGCGGATGAAGGAGATGGCCTCCAGCCTAGAGGTAAGGGATCCGATGGCAGATAATATATCACAATTTTCAATAATATGTAAGTGAAACTAAATAAAACATTATACGTTTATAATTAAGTTATAGGTTTAAATTTTCAAAATCATATATTTTTTTTAATATTAGGTTATTTCCATCTAGACCCTGCTTAAGAAACATAACATTGAAACTCAAAGAGAAGATTGATTATGAGGGTTATTTATGGAAGAATATCTCTTAGACAATAAAAGAATTTTACTATCAAGAGTTTGAGGTACCATAGAAATTATTATTTTCTTTTTAATTAATAGTTTTATACATTAATTAGATAAATATTACTACATCATAATTATTTATCGAATATTTTCCCTTTTTTTTAGAAAGAATTATTTTGGGATTCTCAATTTGTTGAGATCATTTATAGAGTATGGGATAGACGAGGGCATACACGTTATCGCGACTTTATTGTTGCATTACAAAGGGCTAGTGTACGACCGCCTTAATTTCTGAAGAAATACGGAGTCGTTGGCTGCAATATTGGACATCACCTGAGGCCATACCTGTTTCAAAACGTAATTCAGCCAATAGATGCGGGGGACTGGGGGGAGACTGTCTTCTCGTACATGCAGGATGATCTATTACCCACCAAGAGTATGCAGAGAGACTTGTAAGTATCTACACTTTACATTTATATTTTCATTTCTTTTCTTTCCTATATTTTAATTGAATTTGATGTGTGAAATTTGGAATGAAAATATATGCTTCTTGTTGAGAATGATAATGTTATAAATGTCTGGTGCCATATATGACCGTGTTATTGAGTTATTTTATTTGTTTAATTGGAGGTAGATAACATAAAAATAGAGGAAACTCTATCTAGAATTTTATAAATTGTAGTTCACTTTTAACATTTTATTTTTATGTAGGAAAAGTCTATGGGCATGAGGCCTACAACCTGTCAGGACTTTTTGTACACTCACACTAAGAAGTATGACGTGTAACATTTGTCAACAGTCGTTGTAAAGAATTAAATGTATGTGAAATTTATTGTTTAATATTAATGCTTAATAATTATCTCTTGCTAATATAAACATTGCTTTCTGATAGGGCCAAACATAAAAAAGCGTTGACCGATAGTCTCAGCAATCTGAAGATGTTGATGAGACTGAAACTTTTCTTCATATAGTGGGTGGTAGGGACTGTCATGGGGGGATATTTAGCTTAGGTTCATTTACGAATACATGTTATTCGCAATCCTCTACGTCCAGTACAACAACATCTAGTAGGTTGTCCACCACTAAGGACATTGCTCAGCTCCGTCGTGAGATGGATGAGAAGAAGGGTAGGGGTAGCACCTCATCATACCAACCAGAGCATTAGTCATCTCCAGATCAATAGTGTACTTTTCATCATTTCATTTTTATTACAAATACTTATTATTTACAATGTAATGTTTTTATTATCAGTTAAGATATTTTTAACTTTTTTATCATCAATCAAATTTCTATTTAAGCAAATTAAATGTATATTATAAATCTGTAACTGTCAAAATTATGCATGAACCATAATTTAAATATATTGACCGTATATATTATACACTTTAAAAAAATTCTTGCTTATTAACCAATGAAAACAAACTTCCATCAGTAAATTCATCATCCGATGGACAATTAGCAATTTCGTCGGTAATCATAGACAGAATAACCAATTCCATCGCAATTTTTACCGATGGAAAGAAATATCTATTGGTTTGTTTTCGTCGGTAAATTCATCTCTGCTTACCGATGAAAAATTGGCAATTTTGTCAGTACTCACAGACGGAATAACCAATTCTATAGCAATTTTTACCAATGGAAAGAAATATTTGTTGGTAACCTTTTAACACATTTACCGATGGATAATCACAAATTGTCGGTAAATATTCTGACAGAATATTATTGTCCATCGGTAAATTTACTAATGATCAACTGCAAAATAAACTATCAATATATTTACTGATGGTACACAATTATTCTGTCGGTAAATTTGCAAATGACAATTCTATTTTTGTTGGTAATTATTAACTACATCCGTCTCTATGATGCCTTCGTCTATTGAAAATCTAGCTTACTGATGGAATATTTATGTTTTCTGTCGATAACTGTCATCGTAAAATGATTTTTTTTTATAATGCAATTTAAGGAATGGATTAATGGTAGTCTTTTGTTTTGACACATATTGTACATGCCTTAAGACATGTGGCTCGCATAATTTTAAGACACCTAGCACAAAATTACAGCAAGGATACCAGTAGTCATCCACCTTTGTTCTTCACCTTCTCCACCAAAATTTCATGAATTCTTCTCTTTGAAATTATAACCTAACCATAGCCATATTTCTACACAAAATTCATATGCTAATCCATCACAAAATAATCGAGAAAGCAGCTAGAAGTGATCAACTTATTATTGTTCGAAAACTCCTTGTTTCTATTGTAAGTTTGTGATGAATCTTGCATGCTTGGAGGCTTAGTGAATATGGAATTTTTAGCTGATATGGAAGCCTAAAAGATAAATTACAATATGGTTTTTATGGATGCATAAAGTCAAATTAAACACATGTGATATTGGTTAAGATATGTGTTGGAAAATGTGCAGCAAAAGTGATATGGAAAAGTGCAGGAATATATTATGTTTCTGGGTTTATGAACAATCATGAATTGTTGAATTGTGCATTAATGATACTGAGCTGAAACTTAGGTGAACCCATTAACTAAAAATAATGGAATTAAGAAATGAATTGTTTGATACTAAGAATGTGATGATATGGAAAAATGATAGGATTTTATGAATCATATTATGTAGTTGAAGATGCTAATAAATTGATTAGAGGTTTGACAATTGAATGTAATCAAATTGGTATTTGAATTAGTATAAAGCGATGTTGTGTTTGAGGTAAAGGATTCTGGGAAAAATTGATAAGAAATAGGTGTTTGAATGGGAGTGATTTCAGATAAAAAGAAGAAAGAAGAAAGAAAACATAGCAAGGCATAATCATAGAACCTGAAAAGGGTCAAAAGGTAGTGCACCTATGTGATCATAACCCAAATGGACATATCAAGGGTGTTTTATTTGAGTGATCTTTGAACCAATTAATGTGAGGGTGTTTCCATATTAGATGTTTGGGTTTAAAAAAGTTCTTAAATGAATTGAGTTGATGTTGAATTAAAATATTAAAGTAAGTAAAGTATATTATAGATTAAAGAATGATTGGAAGGTGTGGTAAATTGATTATAAAGTGTATTAAGGAAACATACTTGAGAATTTTTCATTGAACATGCATAATACATTATACATATATAAATGTGCTCATGATTGATTATTCATTCAAATGTGCAAATTATATATGTGATTGCTTGATATAGAAGAGCACATTAAGAGACCACTTCCAGACATTGTCGGGACTTCAAAGCAATAAGCTAAAAGGGAGAAATTGTGAGTAACCTAAGATGGTTTCACCTTGATTGTTTGTTTGTTTTTTATATTATGTAATGAATTGTTATGTGATATATTGTACTGGTTTCCAAACATTAAATGTCCAAAAGTAATCTGAATGAGATTGGATAAATGTTTTCTCATCCTCTATGTTGAAAATCAGACCAAGTTTAATGAAACCTATGAATTCGAAAGGGAATGAAAATGTGATTAACTAAACATAATGATTGAAAATGTGTAATGCATCTCATTCCATGAATGCATGAAATATAAAGGCAGTTGTGACTGAAGTTGCTAATGAAAAAGACTTAAAGGTTGAATTGTATTGAATTTGAAATGTAACAATGGTAAGCAAGTGTTCTATGATATTGCATGATGATTAATCAAAAGATGTGATTTATGTGATAATATGAATGGTTGTGTTACATGACATGAGTGAACCATCGAGGATGGTTACTCAACTGAGTTTGCAAAACTCATAAAAAAAATTGCAACGTGGCTTTTCAGGTTCAGAAGAGATATCTAGGAGACCAATTACAGTAAAGTCATTGCATATGAACATGAGTTAGTGGTTGCGATCAGTTTTACCTGTATAAGTCTTTAGTCAAATTTTATAAGGCATTGTATTCTGCAACTATTTTATGTTGCATAACCGAATTCTGTAATGTAATGACTTTTTAGTATGTTTGTAATGAAATGGCCCTAAATAAACTATAAGTTGATTAAGATTTGTTTGTTGTGTGGAAATTTTGCAAAGAGTATTTTTTGATCGTCTTAACGTGCCATCCTTATGGCGTTTATTCTTGAATACCATTAGTGTGTTTGGGTATATGCTCTATGAGAGTGGTATGGTACAATAACACAAAGACAATTCACAATCCAATTCATGGACAAATCATACCATCAAATATTGAATTATCAATTCACATTTCAACATGCTTCAACAAAGACAATTTCTATACATTATTTCACATTTCCATTTCAAAATAGTCCAAATAATTCATTTCAATTATTCATATAACACATGCCAAAATGTATGTGCAAATGCACAAGTGACTCGCTATCATTGTTACATTGTTGTGACCGAGCTCCTTTTTATTTTCCCATATCCTTTGTGGATATTGGGCTCATTAATAATTGACCTGTGCCTATTGTGGATACTTGACTCATTAAATACTAAATCTATGGCTCTTTATGCACATTTATGAGCTTTAAGCTCTTTTTTCACTAGTCACTCCCATCATAACTCCTTTATTTGATCCTGCATCAATATGATGAAATACATCATTTCTCATTATATGCAATCAATCACTTTCATTCATTACACATAGTCATTTTCACATATTCATCGGATCTAAGTTTTGTATTTAACATTTAGTTAAGTTCACATATTTTTTCCAATTCACATTCAATTCAGAACACTCCCAGTATAATCTCAATTATCAAACTACTCAGACTATAAATGTTCAAAATTATCTCAATCACATCAATAATAGTTCAATAGCTAAAATTTAAATAGAAGCAAATCAATCCTAGGGAAAAAAATCTAAGTTGACTTATAGCCTCAAAGAAATGGCAATGTTTGGATGCTGGTGTTCAACTTGTGCCTCTAAAATCATGCAATGCACACACATTGTACACACATTTCTGATTGATCATTCATATATGATCACTGCATGCTCAATTAACTTTCCCTGGGTATATATCCTTAATCACAAACTATGATCCTTCAAACATTATAACTAGGATATAACTAGTTTGCATTTAGGTTTATACCTTAAAGAAATTTGATCATTCTAATATCATCAATCATATTCGCCAATCCTTTTCTAGCATTATATCGCCATACAAATAACTAATTCTCATTCATTCATACTTAATACACCTTACTCATTCCTGTGGGTCACAATTGTATTCCTAAAAACAAATTTTTTCCTATATCATTCACAAATTTCCAGATTTTAAACAAAATGATATCAACAGTCCATTCCTCAAGCTATAACCTTAATTAACAACTTAAACATGTCAAACACTATTATCAACTAATCTAACATCAAATTAGGTTCATTTCTATCTTTAGTCAAGTCTAAATACACCAAAGTAAATTAACTTATCCTTAGTTGATTCAATGATCACTCAAAAGAGAAGAGTTCGTATCCAATTCCTTTCCCATGATTGTGAAGGCATTACCACGGTCGTGCATATAACATATCCAATTCTTCATCCTTTTCCTTCAAAATTTCTAGATTTTAACCCTTTCTTACAAAACTCAAAGCATTTCATCATTTCTAACCTTATCAAAATCACCTTAATTCCAACTCAAAATCATCCATATAATAATACATGAACTATCATTTACACGAAAATAGAACATCAAGCAATATACATTTATTCATCAACTTTCAATACTCTTCGTACACCATTATCACCATCAATGTATCCCTAAACAATCATTATATATGTTTCTATTAAAATAAGCTGTGAATAATAACTATTCAAATCCTTAAGTAACCTAGCTCCTCCAGGTTTACACGATCATCACCATTTTAAGGAGGAAAAGGTTAGATTTTTAGTAACAAGAAGAGAAAACAAAGTTTATTAGAGTACCAAGATATTGATTTTTGGTAAAGTTCAATGTCATGAGTGTGAGGAGTGAGTGTCAAAATTTGAGAGAAAAAAGAAGATGAGATGCAGAAAAAGTAGAAATGAAAGACAAAGAAATGGTCTTTTAAGTATGTGGGTGTTGTATGGGTTAAGGTGTGTGGCAAGTGTTGTGACACTTGTCACTTGCCACATGCCTTATACTTACGGTTCCAATTGTCTCTTAATAATTAGTCCATTTGTCACTCAATCTCTAAGCTAATTTTCATTAAATCTCTAAGTCATTTGTCACCAAATTATGGTAGTCATTTATCACTTAATCCTATTACCATGTGTCACTTATTTCTACTACCATGTGCCAATTTTTCTTTCCGTTTGACATTTTTCCTAGTCCAAAAAATACCCATAAGTTCATAAATCTCCCAATTTTCAACAAATAAATTCAAATTACTAATTATAAACCATCAAACCAAAATTCAAGAAATAAGAATTCACAATTCACTTTATAACCATTTTAAACCTTTCATACCCCAGAATATGTCAATTGAGTGCATAAACAATCTTTGCAAGGTGTACAAAAATTGAACTTCATGTGTGTATGCTAATAATATGCATGTGTAAGAAATGAGTTTCATAAATTCTCAAAGTTATTTCTCTTGTATAATGGCTTAGGATCCTATATCCTAACCCTTAATATAGAAAATGGGTTATTATAGTTTTGTCCTTAGATTTTAGGATCAGATTATCCCTCCTAGTGGGATCAACACCTAGTGGGATCAGATTATCCCTCCAAGTGGTATTGAGGTTAATCAATTAAAACTTACACACATCAAAAGAGCCCCGATCAAGTTTTTTGGCACCATTATCGGGGAGTAGATTAGTTTAGTTTTCTAATCTAAGGCTCTTTCACTATCTTTTTTCACTGTCTTTTATTTTAATTAAAAATATAGAGAAAGAAGTTTAGTGTATAAAGTAGACACACATCAAGACATCTTAGAGTGAGAATGAGACATCTAAAGTGGTAGATGGCAAGAAAAAATGGAAAAGACAATAATGGAAGATAGATATTATAGGGAGCAAGAAACTTTTACAAATTACAATGAGATACATTACGGTTAGGGAAGTAACAATCCCTTTTGGAACATGTACACTCCATGGTGGCAAAACCACCTAGATTTCTATTAGCCCAACAATGCAAGTACTCACATAGGACGTTAAGACCTATCTAAATTTTAGCAAGATGAGTCTAATTCATAGGATTCTGAGTTGGACAAGATCCTGGATAAGCTTACGGATATGGAAGAGGGCCAGAAGAGAAAATTGAGCAAGTAATGAAAAGTCATGCCTTGTCTATTCACAACCTAGAGATTCAAGCGAGACAACTTTCTTGTGAATTTTGTAAGGGAAGTGTGTAAGACTCTCTAAGTAATATGGAAATACATCAAAGAGATCAATATGAGCTTATTGCAGCTAAGAATAGGGGAGAACTAGAAGGACAAGTGGAAAACCAAACTGAACCCTACCTTATTGAAGACTAAGAGATGAAGAAAGAGAGTCTTCCATACTTACGCCAACCCTCCCTATTATTAACTAATTTTTGATATAACATGTGTGAACATCAAAAAATATTTAGTAGATATCTATAAAAAGACCCTTACCCTTCGGACTAATTATGACCAAGTGACATTTAACATGAATTATGTATTAAAGAATCTGAAGGTTAGCAGCTCATTCAAGATAATTGATGTGTTCGAATCTTCTAAAGAACAAAAGGAAAAAGAACAGATGATAACTGACATCGAGTTTGAAGAATCTATGACAGTCTTTGTCATAAAGCAGAAGAAGCAGAGGATACAAAGGTGATTAAGGAATAAAGAAAGCAACTCATCTTCTTATAGGCAAACTATTGGACCCGATGGAAGATTTAAGGAGTTTTGTTATTCCCTATTTTATTGAAAGTTTATTAGTGAAAAGGACATTACTGAAGTTAATTGGTTTTTTCAACTTTATCAATATTGTCCTTTTGATAATTTTACAATTTAAACTTACAAGCTACAAAATTGATGTAATGAAAAGGGTGGAAATAAGCTGCTCATAATTGATCCCAACTGAGTTTCCAATGAAAGAATAGTGTCAAACTACTTATGTTAAAAGAAGTGTTGCATGGGAGGTAACCCACGATTTGTTAATTTGATGTTATTTCCTTTGACTTTTTAGATAGATTGAGTTAGGTTGTTAGGTTGTTTCATTCCAATAAAATCAGGAAGACGTGAGAATTTTATATGAATTTAATGATTTAGGAAGTAAGAAAAAGAGGGGTGAAAGGGCCATATAGAGTTATGATGTGATTTCGAAAAAATGAATAAGAAAAAAAGAAGAGAAAAATTAAAAATTGTTTAAAAAGAAGAGTTATGAAAAGAACAGGTTCAAAGTTGTGATCAATTCCTTTTCAAATCCTGCTGCAGCTGCATGAGCCCTTCCTGAGTGCTATAAATGACCTATAAATAAAAACCCTAGAACAAAATGGGAAGTAGCTAGCCAACTTTTAGGAGAGACATAATCGTTTGTATTGATCTCGGTAGCTACGCCACCTAAAATTTAATGAACCTAAAGGCACATGGATCATATATTCCTTGGAATGCTACTCTTTCCAAGGTTGTATATCCTTTTTTAACAAACTCTATGACCTGCGATAGGTCAAAATTGGAGCAGGTGAATTTCAGTTTAATTTTTTACCATCTTGCCCTTCACTCACCTATATATTCATTACTTATTTCATTTTTTCTCTCACTTCCATTTTAACTTTCTCTCTAAGTTTAGAACCTCCGAACTCTCTCACTTCTCTCTACTTAAATTCCTAACTTCCAGTCTCTTTCAACTTTTACCTACTTGCAAACTAGTTTGTCGTGTATTAAGTAGTCAGTAAAGTGCAATCAACCATCGAGGTGAAACCAACTTTATGGACTAAGAAGAACGATTTCATTCTCTTAGCAATAAACGAATTATGGTTCCAAAGTATTTTCATTATAAGACTTTAAGTAGATTAAAATTGCAATAAAAGGATAAAAATTTAGTGGAGAGAATTCAATGGGGAAAGTTTATTCAATTTGAATACTTAGATTATGAAGAACACCTTAAAATTGTCTGCATACCTCCAGTACGAATCCAATAAACCTAGGAAATTATGGTTTAGGTTACGGGGACAACCTTATGAGCTTAATTATGAGACTTTGTATGAAATTTGTGGTTTCCCCGAATCATCCATAATGGATCAGCATTATGATTTCTGTGTCACCCCTTACTAGATTGAACTAACAATGTTAGAACATTTCAATGCTAAGAGTGCATACAACAACATCATCAGGAGCCACAAGCACTTGTTGCTACAAACATGTCAAATAGTTTATGATAAAATGGAAATTAACAAGTGCTCAATGAAGGAACTTTTTATATTGTAGTACACAGACCAATTTACACAATCACCCACATTTTTAACACAATTATTGCTACTCAACGTAAGCAGAGTAATAACTTAGGAATGGGTTACTTGGTTTTAGCCATAGCTGATTACTATAGAGTTGAGTGCGATGGACTCACGGTTTACTGTTTTGAATTCATAAACCATCATCATCTTTAGCGAGCTGAAATCTTGAAGTCCCATAATATGGAACTTGGGGATATTAGTTCTAAGACATGTTAAGGTCAGGACCAGTCAGGCAAGTTCAAGTGGTCAGGACCAATGAGGAATCCAAGGCAGAAGAAGAAACTGGAGAGCCTGGGTGGAAGAAACTGCTTGACAAAATCTCCATGAACACCAGCGTAATTATGGATACACTTATGGAGAACTCTAGAAGAATTAAGGAGATGACCTTAACTCAACAATGTCAAAGTCAAGATATACTTTGTATCCATCGTTACTTTGAGGCTCAAGGCATCTAGCTGCCACCTCCAACAGCATCACCACCTTCATCACCATGAGGCTTTGTTTTAGCCATTTTCCTTTTAAATTTATTCTTTATTTTGTTTTTACTGTAATTTACGTTTCTCTTTTTTTCCATGTGTGTTTGTCCCCTTCCCACATTGAGGACAATGTGTTGTTCAAGTGTGGGAAGGGTTATGTGTTTTGCTTCGAATGTGAATTTTACATATTAGGTGATAGTTTTAGGTTGCATTTTTTTAATCGTGTGAATATGTCAATAGCTTAGATGGATGGAAATTGATTTAATTTTCAACATAGTCTATTGGGTTATGAAGAATCATTAGCTCGCAAAATTAGTAAATTGGATTCTTTGGCTAAATATGTAGCTTAATTAGTTAAGTTGTAGCCCTCTAACTTGTCACATTCATTCATAATTTGAGGTCTTTTAATTTAAGTATCTTTGCTAGTATTTTTAATAGAAACGAGTAGCTAAAGCAATAAGGTAGGCAATAAAAAATAAATAATAAAATAATTGTGTTTTTATTTTAAAATAAATTACTATTCCACTAGCCCTCGGTTTATGAATAGAGCTGGTAGCCAATTGAGAATGTGATGTAGCTAAGTAATCAGATCGACACGCATCACAAATGTGTGTCTCCTTGTCAAAGGGCTATAATGACTTTTCAACCAAGCAACTTTAAAAAATGGCTTAGACGAGTAACTGGATCGACATTCATCCCCAATGTTCACCTTTGAGTAAAAGATAAGGTCCTTGCTTAATAAAAAAAGGTTTTTTAATAAAACTTACCGAAATTGTAATAGCTTGACTTTTCATGAAAATGTACATAGGAGTAGTTACAGTGTTTGAATGACCAAAGAATTATTAATGTATGTGTGTGCAAGTGAAAAGTGTAAATAATTTAACACTTGGGTCTAGATTAATATGTATATTTAGTTCAAAGACTCTAGACGTGAATTTTGCATATTATAATTTGAAATAACTTAAATGATTGTGTTTAAAATTAAATTTATTCCTTTGAATACCAATAATTATACCCAATCACCACCCTAAAAGCAACCTCATTTTAAGATTACGGGTAATGATGTCCAAGCATAGGATTAGTATCTAAGATATCATTGAGTACCTCAAGTCTAAGGATATTTGTAGCATTGCTATGATGGAACTAATCATTGGCATTTGATAGATCATCCATATGATAATCTCATAGCGGGTCATCCAGTGTACTTACTACCCCTAGTAAGCATCCATATGTTAACTCTAAACATATCATGTTTACAGTACATGAGATCTACTACTTGATCAAATCAAGAAGTATAACATGTCTTAGTATTTCTGGATTAATAATGTCCTCTCTTATTAATCCTATGATTAGGGATTATTTAGATACTAATATAATTGCATATGATAAGAATCTCATTATTATGATCTCATCATGATTTCCTTCATGCTATGATTTATATCATGGACTTCATTAACACTGCTTGATCAAATCAAGAAGTATAACATGTGTTTGTATTTTTGGATTAATAATGTCCTCTCTTATTAATCCTATGACTAGAGATTATTTAGATACTAATATAATTGCATATGATAGGAATCTCATTATTATGATCTCATCATGATTTTCTTCATGCAATGTTTTATATCATAGACTTCATTAATTCAATTTAAGATCAACATCAGTTTATATATAAAAGAATATCAAATTAATAAAAAAGCCTTTCAATTTATTAATCAAAATAAAGTTTGTACAAAAGTGCTAAAAGTAATTGCCTTAAGAGCACTACTTTAACAATCTCCTACTTACACTAAAGCCAATCGCCTTTGTATCTAATACCATAGGTGAGTACATAAGAAACAAATTTCACTTAAGGAGGTGGCTTAGTCAAAGGATCAGCAATGTTCTGATCTGTGGGCCCTCTCTCAGTCTTCACATCACCTCTATTTATTATCTCCCCAATCAAGTGATATCTCCTGAGTATGTGCTTGGACCTCTGATGAGACCTTGATTCCTTAGCTTAAGCAATAGCCTTTTTATTGTCACAGGACAATAATATTGGGTTTACTATGATAGGAACCACTTCAAGTTCTATGAAGAACTTCTAGATCCAAACAACTTCTTTTGCCTCTTCTACATCTGCAATGTGCTCTGACTCGGTCATCAAATCTGCAGTTGTCTCTTGTTTGGAACTCTTCCAATTGACTGCTCCACCATTCAATGTAAAAACATAACTTAACTGGGATTTGAGTCATACTGGTCATATTGAAAACTAGGATCTGTATGCCCACTTGCTATGAGATCTACATTTCCATATATCGAGAATACATTGCTAGTCCTTCTCAAGTACTTTAGGATATTCTTGACAGCCACCTATCTACTCATGACACTTAGAGCATATGATATATTGAGTCTAGTACATAACATAGCATACATGAATGATCCTACTGCCAAAGCATATGGGATTATACTCATGTGAGTCCTCTCATCTTGCTTCTTGGGACATATAGATTTCGAGAGTTTTATCCCATAAGTTAGAGTAAGAAACCCTAGCTTGGACTGCTTTATGCTAAACTTATTTAGCATTTTGTCTATAACTGTTGACTGTGAAAGACCTAGCAACTTCTTTTATCTATCTCTATAGATCTTTAATCCCAATATATAAGTTGCTTCTCCAAAGTCTTGGATGGAAAAATTTCGAGATAACCAAACTTTGACTGATTGCAAACTTGAGACATCTTTTCCCATTAGTAATATGTAATCCACATATAACACAAGGAATATGATCACACTCCCACTAACCTTCTTGTACACACAAGGTTCATCAGGATTTTGTGAGAAACCAAACTCGTTGATTGTCTCATTAAATCGGATGTTCAAACTCCTAAATGCTTAGTTCAATCCATAAATGGAAATTTGAAGCATATATACCTTTCTGCCACTTCTGGATACGAAGCCCTAAGGTTATATCATATATTCATCCTAAACAAGGTTTCCGTCTAGGAAAGTTGTCTTCATATCCATTTTCCATAATTCATAATCATAATGAGTAGCAATAGGTAGGAGTATTCTTATGGATTTAAGCATGGCTATGGGGCTAAATGTCTCGTCATAGTCAACTCCTTGTCCTCACTTGATAGGTAATCACATTACCTTCTATGTCAATTTTCTTCTTGAAAATCCACTTCCACCCTATGGGTTTTAACCCTTTGGGTGGATCAATCAAAGTCCATACTTGGTTTTCACACACGGAATCCATTTTAGATTTCATGACTTGGAGCCATTTTTCAGATTTTGAACTCTTCAGAGCCTCTTGATCAGTTGTAAGCTCATCGTCCTCTATGAGCAATATGTCATTGTGTTCACTTTCGAGGAATCCATATCTCTCAGGAACATTGTTTATCCTATTGTGTAACATCCCATCACCGATGGGAAGGGTAAGATAGTAATTTGGAACGGGCTAGGAGTGTTTTAAATTGTTTGGCT
>JAOSBN010115463.1:0-38364 GCA_027563595.1 Erythroxylum suave
GTGGATATGGATGCAGACACACAGATGATTATGATCATCAATAGCTTAAACTCTTCTTTTCAGTAGTTTAAGTTGGATGATGAGCTTAACAGCAAGGATTACACCTGGAGTAAGTTGTTGAATACCCTACAGAGCATGGAGGAGATATTCAATACCAAGGCTCATGGGCCCGAAGCTAATGTGGCATCTTCTTCAAAGCCCAAGGGTAAGGGTAAGTAGAAGAAGAAGGGTGCAATGAAAAAGAAGGCCCAAAAAGGGGTCAAGGCCAAACCCATGAAAAATAAGGCTAAAGAGAACATTAAAGGAAAGTGTTTCCACCGTGATGAGATGGGCCACTGGAAAAGAAACTACCCAATCTAACTTGAGTCCCTCAAAAGCAAACAAGGTATGGGTTTCCTAAGTTTGTTACAAACTAGAAATGTGGCAGATTTATTTGCTTCTTGGATACTAGATTCAGGAGCCACTAACCCTGTTTGCAATTCGTTGCAGGGGTTCCAGCAAAGGAGAAAACTACCTAAAGGACAGTTTTAAGTCAAGATAGCAGACGGTTCCTATGTTTTAGTAGAATCAGTAGGAGTAGTTATCTTGGACTTTCCTAGTGGTCATAGGTTATATTTGGAGGATGTTTATTACATACCAATGATTGTAAGGAAAATGATTTCTGTTTTTTGTCTAATAAAATCTGGTTATTCCTTATATTTTGGAAAAGTTGTTTCAATATATGAGAATAAGGATTTTATTTATGATGCGATAATTAAACAGGGATCATTCTTTATAGAACCTATGTTAGGCTCACTAAACACCACAGAATTGATAAAACCAAGACAATCCAATGACTCTAGCATTAATTAAAAAATCTATGGCACTTAAGAATGGGTCATATCAATCAGAAAAGACTTGATAGGATAGTAAAGAATGGGATCCTTTTGGGCTTGGATAGTGATCCATTACCCACATGTGAATCTTGTATTGAAGGAAAAATGACCAAAGGCTCTTTTCCTTCTAAAGGAAACATATCTGAATCTACACAGGACCTAGTACATACTGATGTGTGTGGGCCCATGAATGTACAAGCTAGAGGAGGTTATGAATATTTCATAACTTTTATAGATGATTACTCATGACATGGCTATTTGTATTTGATGCATAAAAAGAGTGAATCCTTTGAAAAGTTCAAAGAATTTAAAACTGAAGCTGAGAAGCAACTAGGCAAGCCATTAAAACAACTTCGATCGGATCGAGGTGGTGAGTACTTATCTTGAGTGCTCTAGCAATATTTAATTGACAATGGAATTGTTTCCAATTTGTCAGCTCGTAGATCACCTAAACAAAATGGTGTAGCTGAAAGGAGAAATAGGACTCTATTGGAAATGGTAAGATCAATGATTTCCTACGCTAGCTTTCCAGAATCTTTTTGGGGATATGCCATACAAACGGTAGCATATCTTCTTAACTTTGCTCCATCCAAATCGGTGCCTAAAATACCTAGGGAGTTGTGGACTAGCCGAGTACCTTTATACAGGAACTTAAGAACTTGGGACTGCCCAGCCCACATTCTAAAGTCTGAATCCACAAAGATGGAACCAAGTTCAGAAGTATGTTTATTTGTAGGATATCCTATGGGAACTCAACGGTACTATTTTTATATTCCTCATAATATGAAGGTATTTGTGTCAACAAATATGACCTTCTTAGAGGAAGAGTTTGTAAGAAATAACAAAGGAAGAAGTGAAGTAGTACTAAAGCTATTTCATCTAAACTAAGAGTTGATATAGATATAACAGAACAAGATGTTGAAATGAATTCAAGAGTTGAATCAGATGTGCAACCTGAACATGAAGTTATGCCTAGATGTAGTGGGAGGGTTGTGAGACAGTCAGATAGGTATCTAGGTCTAGGAAAAGGCTTAATTGCAATCTCAGACCAAGAAGAAATGGATCTCATTACGTATACTCAAGCTATTGATAATGTTGATGTAGAAAATTTTGGTGATTTGGTGATTAAATTGGCACTAGCAAACGAAGAAACGAATCTCATTACGTATACTCAGGCTATTAATGATGTTGACGCATAAAATTTTAATAATTTGGTTATTAAACTGGCACCAGTAGTTTGATGGACTAGCTATCCACTAAGTCTTAACACCAAGATGAGATCTTGTGTGTTAATCATCATATAAAGTAAAATGGGAGTTCTAGAAGGAAAAGTCAACATAAGGGCAAAATGGTAATTTTATCCTTTGTTGTGCAAATGACTATGATAAGGTTCTAAATAGGATTTGCAATTGGATATAAAATATGTGTTCTCATAATATTTAATAGTTCAAGAGTTCAACTAATTGTCTTTGGTGGAATGACATTTAGTTAATAAGCTAGAATTAATTCTAATAAGATTAAATTAATTCTAGGCTTATTAGAGCTTGAATTATCAAAGTCCAATAAGATTCCTCACTTGGCTTCAAGGAAAGTTATCAAGCTAAGTAAGAAATATGAATGGAGGTTTTAGAAGCCAATAATTGATTGTTGGGCTAGCACTAATTAATGGTTAATTGGAAGCCCAAATGTTCATTTAGAAATGGGCTAGACTTTGGGATAATGTAATTGATTAGATTAATTATATTAAAACAATTTTTTTAAAGAAAGGAGCAGCAATTTCGGTTTTAATGGACTGATTGTATAGCTGCACATTTGGCATTAAATTGCTGAATAAAGATGGTCTTTACTATGGTTTATCATCATTAATTAGAGTTATGAACTTACCATTAAATGATTTAATGGTTATTTTTTAATGTTAGCACATAACCTATTAGCATTCATTAAATTAAAGAAGAAAGATGTGCATTGGATGGACCATCTTCCTTCTTCCATCTTGCAAAACCGGGTCATATTTAGGTTAATAGTCTTTTCATTTAGCCATCTTAAAGATAAATGATAAGAGTCTCATTTATTGGCTACTTTATGATTGATTAAAGTAAGAAGTGATGCATTGGATGCTATTCTCTTCTTCCATTCCATGCATGACCAAAATTGAGGGTGTAAGAAGGTGTTCTTGCATGGTTTGGCTCTCTCTTTCCTGTCATGCATGAGTGAGCCAAAATTTGCATGAGAAGAGTCTCATTTTTGGTTCATTTCTTCTAAGAAAAATCTTCTCCAAACATTTCTTCTCGTTTCCCCCCAAAGGATTTTGTTAACCAAGTTATCTTGGAAGAACAAGAGGTAAATCAAATTGTTTGAGGATACAACAACAAAGAGAGGATAGATTGACAAAGAAAAGGAATCAAAAGCAAAGGCTTTGGATACAAGAAGAAGGAGAGGATAGCACAGCGAGAAATTAAGCTGTAGCGAAGGAGTAAGTAATATAACTATCTTGTTTATGTTTATTATTATCCTTATACCATATCATGTATAGATTGGCATGATGATTTGGATATATTTCTTCTGCTGCATATAAGATTTTAAAAAATATTTGAAATCTACCGGTTCTCCAAATATGACATGCTTTCTTTTCTCGATCCAACACCAAATACTTGCCAACAAGATATTTTCTTACCGATGGCCCACATCGACTGTGACATCTGGCTATTTTCTCACTAAACATGGTGAGCAATTCTGTAGATAGGTTATTTTGCTCATAGAAGGGGCCTAACAATAAAGTGAATAGGTTGTTTTTCCTACTGAAGGTTTGCCCATTAAAGTTTTTGCACCGAAGGTGCACATTGGAAATGCCAATAGGCTCTTTCAACTGTCGAAGGTGTATAACGACAATGCCCAAAGGCTTTTTTCTCTCTAAAAAAGGACAACGTTAGTGCCAATAGGATGTTTATTCACTAAAGGTCCCCTACGACCATGCCAACTAGTTCTTTTCTCACCAAAGGTGCCCAGTATCCATGCAAACAAGTTGTTTTATCCACTAAAGATGTTGCAAAAGGCTATTTTCTCACTGAATGTGCCCATCGATCATACCAACGTTTTGTCTTCTCACTAAACATGCATAAGACTTTGTCAACAAGATGTTTAGATCATCAAAGGTGCCCAAAGACAATGCCAATGGGTTGTTTTTCCCACCAAATACGTGCCAATGAGCTATATTCTTACCAAAGGCATACATCAATTGTGCCATGGAGTTGTTTTCTCACAAAACGTGAAGAACGATTATGTCAACATAATGTTTTACTCACTGAAAGGGCCCAACCACAAAGCAAACAGGTTGTTTTGCCAATCAACACTACAAAAAAAATCATAAATCAGCGATGTATTTTTACCGATGGAATTTAAATAATAGCTAATTAGTAACAAAATAGCATTGACCATTGGTAAATATTTCATCAAAGTTTCCATTTTGTGACATAAACAATTGTTGTCCGTAAAGGTAGGGGGAAAGCATTTCGTGAAAAGTTTCTGACGACATATAGCGACGACCTATCCATTACCATTGGTAAAAATTTTGGAAATGCTTCCCACAATTAAATAACGTCACACATTTACTGACAGAAATAGTTATGTCGTTGAATTTTACTTTGTTTAATAATCAGCACCGATTATTTATCGACAAAATAATATCTGTCATTAATGAGCAATCTTGTTTATTGACGGATGGTTTAATCCATCACAAAATGAGGCAGCAAGATGTGGCGGGTTGATGAATTTAAATACTGATAGAAAACATGTTACGTCAGTAAATCACAACTTGTTAATAAATAATAATAATATTTATTATTATTATTATTGTTGTTGTTGTTGTTGTTGTTATTGTTATTATTAGTTTTCTACTTATTATTATTTGTATTATTACTAAGTTTATTATTTGTATCATTTATTATTATTCTTATTAATTTTCTATTTATTATTAATTCTATTATTATTACATTTATTATTTGTATCAATTATATTTAATATAATAATTATTAAATAATTTTAATAACAATAATAATTATTATTATTAAATTTTTTATTCTTATTAAATTTATTAATAATAATAATAATATTATTATTATATGATTTATTATTATTATTAAATTTATTATTATTATTGTTGTTGTTGTTATTATTATTATTATTATTATTATTGAATTTATTATTCTTACTCAATTTATTATTAATATTATTACTATAATTATAATTATTATTTTTACATGATTTATTATTATTATTATTATTAAATTTATTATTCTTATTTAATTTTTTATTAATGTTATTATTACTACTATTACTACTACTACTACTACTACTACTACTACTACTACTACTACTACTTCGTTTGTACTTATTATTATTCATATTCATATTATTATTATCATCATCGTCATCATCATCATCATTATTATTCTCTTTAATTTTTTAATAATATTATTAATATTATTAGTTTTATTGTTCTTATTAATTTAATTTTTAGTAATAATAATTATTGTTATATTTAATATAATACAGTTGTTTACAGCACAGTAGTTTTCTTATGAGTCCTTACTTTTGTGCTTTGCTTTACCCTAATGACAAAAAACTGTATTATAGCAAAATTTTCATTTTTTTGCAGGACTTATTGTGTGGAAAAGATCGTCGCCCATGTTTCTTCGTTTTAGTCTGAAATTGTCCATCCATCTAGGTTAGTCATCGAACCTATTGTTTACTATATGTATTGCTTTAATAATACGGTTATGATACCTTTGTTCTTGTGCTTTAAGTTAATATAACAAATAGTGAGTGTTTTGTCCTTTTTCTTACATTAGTTTATGATATTGTATTACCGTCAGTTTGAAATCAACTGTACGATATTTATTCAATCAATATTGTGATTGAAGAAAACATAGCATTAGCACAAGGAAGTAATACGTTTCATATACAAGGCAATTTGTTCCATAATAAACCCCTAGGATGGTATATAGGCTAGAAACACGTGATGCAGCTCCCGTGAGGCTTATCGATAAAATATTCCACGAGCCTAGGAGTCACTACGAGAACTTGTTTTCTTGATTCATAGGTGTAAACAGTGTCATGTACTATAGTTTTGAAATCAATTGTAGGTTGTTTTCACAACATTGTTGCCTAGCTACCATTCCAAAGGGTTGTTTTCGCTTTGAAAGTGCACAGCAATCGTACAAATGGGATGTTTTCTCATTGAATGTAGCCCATGACATTGTTAGCGAGTTGTTTTTCCTGACTGTACCAATTGGCTCTTTTACCCACCGAGGGTACCCAATAATAATCCCAAAGGGCTCTTTTTCCGTCGAAGGTATCCAAGGACAATTCAAACATGTTGTTTTCTTATCGATGGTTCCCAGCGCCTATGCCAATAACTTGCCTTGTCCACTAAAGATTTGCCAACGAGTTATTTTCTCACCAAAGGCAACCATTGCTAGTGTAAATTGACAATTTTGTCATCGAAAGTGCCCAATGTCAGTGCCAATAGGTTGTTTTTCACTAAACGGCATAGGATTGTGTCACTAGGGTGTTTATCTCGTACAAGGTGCCCAACTACATTGCCAGCAAGTTATTTTGCCCTCCACAGACGTGGCAATGAGCTATTTTCTTATCGAAGGTGCAGATCGACCGTGCCGTTAGGCTATTTTGTCATTAAAATTGATGAGCAATTATGTCAACAAGTTGTTTTATTCACCGAAGGATCGAGTCATAAAGCCAATAGGTTGTTTTGCCTATAAAAGGTATGCCAACGGGCTATTTTCTCATTGAAAGTGCCCAACAACTATGATCATGGTGCCCAATGATCGTGGTAGTGAGTTATTGTCTTTCTAAAAGTTCCTTACGACCTTGCTAATGGGATTTTTTTCTCACTAATGGTCCCATAAGGTTATGCAAAAGAGCTCATGCTAACGAGCTCTTTTTCCCTCCAAAGATGGGCTAACAAACTATTTTCCCATCGAAGGCACAAAACAACCTTACCAATTGTCACTTTTTCCCACTGAGGGTGCCCAACGATAATGTCAAAGGGTTGTTTTCCCACCAGAGATGTCTAGTGACCCTATCAACACATTGTTTTCTCATCAAATATGCCCAACATCTAAGGTAATTAGTTGTTTTCCCACCAAAGATGTAGCAACAGACTGTTTTCTAGTCAAAGGTGTCGATCGCCAATACGAAATGGCTATTTTTACATCGAAGGAGGCCTACAACCATGCTAACAAGTTGTTTTACTGACCAAAGGTGTGCTAATGGACTATTTTCTCACCGAAGGCACCCAACGACTGTTTTAATTGGCTCTTTTCCATACCGAGGGTGCTCGACAAATGATGTGAAAGGGTTATTTTCTCATTGAACGTTTCTAAAGACCCTGTCAACTGGTTCTTTTGTCACCAAAGGTGCCACCATCCAAAGATGTTCTGACAGGTTGTTTTCCCACCAAAAGAGCCCAATGTTAGTTTCGTTTAGCTCTTTTCTCATTGAATGTGCCAAACAATAATACTAACGTGTCTTTTTCTCACTAAACGTCAATAGGATTGCATCAACGGGTTGTTTAGGTCAATGAAGGTGCCTAGTGACAATGCCAATGGGTTGTTTTGTCCACCAATGATGTGCCACTGAGTTGTTTTCTTACTGAAGGCACACATTGACTATGCCATTGGGCTATTTTCTCACCAAACATGATGAGAGATTGGGTCAATAGGTTGTTTTGACCACCTAATAAGCCTAGCCACAAAGCCAACAATTTATTTCGCCTACAAAATGTGTGCCAACGGGTATTTTCTCAGCAAAGGTGCATAATGACCAAGCCAATAGGATAGTTTGTCCATCGAATATGGACAAAAAATGCCAAAAGGCTCTTTTCTCTCCAAAGGTGAGCAACGACCATTCCAACAATTTGTTCTTGGATCGATGTTACCCAACAATCCTACCAATGGGTTGTCTTCTCTTCACAAGTACCCAGCTGCCTTGTTAATAGGATGTTGTCTCATCAAAGGTCCTCTATGACCTTCCTAATGAGTTCTTTTGCCCACTAAAGATGTGCTAACAAACTAGTTTCCCACCAAAGGCTCCCAACGACTACGCTAATTGGCTCTATTGCCATCCGAGTATGCTCAACAACAATGCCAAAGATTTGTTTCACAACCAAAACTGTCTAGTGATAATGTCAATATGTTGGTTTCTGACCGATGGTGCCTAATGTCCATGTTCACAGGTTATTTTTTGACCAAAGATGTGGCAATAGGATGTTTTTGCACTAAAGGTGCCTAGCTCAGTGCCAAACAGTTTCTCATCATGCCAATGGGATGATTTCTCATTGAAAGTGCATGGGATTGTGTCAACGAGATGTTTAGCACATGAAAGGTTCCATGTGACAATTCCAATCAATTGTTTTTCTTATCGAAGGTGCACATCAACTATGCCATCTGGCTATTTTCCTACTGAACATGATGATCGATTGTATCAATAGGTTGTTTTGCTCACTGAAGGTGTTAGCGAGAAACTAAATAGATTGTTTTGCCTACCAAAGATCTACCTATAAAGGCTTTTCACCGAAGGTGCCTAGTGACCGTGCTAATCGGCTCTTTTCCCTAACAAAAGTGCATAATGACAATGCCAAAGGAATCTTTTCTCTCTGAAAGTGGTCAATGTCTATGCCAATGGGATGTTTTGTCATTGAAGGCCCCCTACAATTGTGTTAAAGAGTTGTTCTACCCACCAAAGGTGTGCTAATAGGTTGTTTTCTCACCAAAGTCAGGTAACAACCATGCCAATTTGCTCTTTTACCCACCGACAGTTCCCAATGATAATGTCAAAGGGTTATTTTCCCACTAAAGGTGTCCAGCGACCATGTCAACTATTTTTTCTCACCGAATTTGCCTACCTTCCATGATAATAGGTTGTTTTGCCCACTAAAGATGTTCCAACAAGTTGTTTTCTTATTAAAGGTGCCCAATGTTAATGCCAATTCGCTGCTTTCTCATCGAATGTGCCCAATGTGCTAGTAGCATACCTTAGGCCAATGTTCATATATGATTTTGTACTAACATTCTAACTTATTATTTATATATTATGAGGTATTCTTTTATATATGCATGTATATTGTTTATATAATGTGATTTACATTTCATGAATAGTATTAGGTTTATGTCATCAAATATCTAACTTGATAGTAAAACCATAAGCATTATAACATTATTCTAAATAGTCCTTGGTCGATCATTATTGATGGAACAACAATGAATTAAGGCTAGTATGTGTTCTAATTGATGATCACATTTTATTGAACATGGATATGAGTTATCAAATCAGATACATAGATATATGTTAGAGAACATATATTAGACTGATCCACAAAGAGAACACTACATGGTTTCATGTCATTAGTGATTCTCAATATGGTATGACTTATGATTCCCTATATAAGGAATTTAGTGTTTTGACAATAAACTAAGTTATCTTTAATCGGATAATAAGTAGTCTTATGTTGGACATTAAATGAATCATGCAAACGGATGTGAATGACATAGATGGGATTTGTACCTCTCGTAAATGAGAGAGATATCATTTGGGTCTGTTGACAAGTTTGAATGAATAAATGCATGGCTACGCTTAAATGAATTGATGAAGAGTTATCAATGTCAATTGTATTAATCAGTCAACTTGGGAATTAAGAAACTATAATTAATCAAAGGTTGACATGTATCATGCTTTATGATTAATCTTGATATCATGTTACAAAGGGATTGAGCTTGTAACCATGGTTACGGAATAAATTGGATTATTGATCCTTATTTGATTTGGGTAGTCATAATGTCTTGCTAGAGGCCACTTATGACTTATAGGCCTTGAAGTGCGATCAAGCTCTTTGCCAACATCAAATTAGCCTACAGGTTCACACCAAAGAGTGATGTGATTTGTGCTTATTCTCTTAGGCCAAATTTATTAGGTACTGAATAAATATATGTGGATATATTTATTGGTTTAGATTGAATTAAGTTGTCGAGCTTTTATTTTATTAGATATAATATGGACTGAAACTTATTGAGATTCCATAATCCTAATGGGTTTAGGATTATGATATTCTATTCCTATTAAAATAGGATTGTCCTATTCCCACTAGGAATAGGAATAAGGGATTCTCTATAAATAAAGGGATTATGTCTTATTAGAAGACACACAAAAACCCTAGCGACCTAGCCATTCGTCCCTTTTCCCAAGAGAAAAATTGTACAGCATTTTAAAGTGTTTTAGAACGTGCTAGAAAACATTAGCTGCTGCCCAGATCGTTCATCCTTGTATGGATACTAGTAGAGGATGTTCACAAGTTGCAGCGTTAAGATATCTAAAAAGAATCCCAATCCGAGTGCTTCAAGGGATAATTCCACACATTTCTTGTTGTGAAATTTTGATTAACCAAGGCATAAGACTCGAATTTCTATGGTCCATTCTGCTGTGCAATGTGCATTCCCAGACCATAAACGATCCAACACAATGATCATGTTAACATGTCATTTTCTCACTTAATGTGCACAAGACCGCATCAATGATTTGTTTAGCTTATTAAAGGTGCCTAACAACAGTGTCAATGGGTTGTTTTGCCCATCAAATACATGTCAAAGAGCTATTTTCTTACAGAAGGCACTATTTTCTCACAAAACATGAAGACCGATTATGTTAACTAGTTGTTTTGCTTGCCAAAAGGGTCTAGCCATAAAGCCAATAGCTTGTTTTGCCTACCAAAGGTGTGCCAATGGGCTGTTTTCTCACTAACGGTACCCAACGACTATTCCAATGTGTTGTTCTCACAATAATGGTGCATAGTGACCCTATTAATGGGATGCTTTGACTCTAAAAGTGTCCAGCGACTATGTTAATGAGTTATTTTCTTACCGAAGGTTCCCTATGACTATGTTAATAAGTTATTTAAGGTGTGCTAATGGACTATTTTCCCACCAAATGTGCCCAATGACTTTGCCAATTAGATCCATTGCCAATTGAGTGTGCCCAATGACAATGCCAAAGGATTATTTTACCATTAAAGTTGTCTAGTGATCTTGCTAATTGGCTTTTTCCTCATTAAATGTGCCCAACATCATTGCCAATGGGTTGTTTCTTCACTGAATGTACACAAGAATGCGTCAACGGGTTGTTTATCTCATCGAAGGTACCCAAGGATAATGCCAATAGGTTGTTCTTCCCACCAAAGACATGCCAATGAGTTGTATCTTTACAAAAGGTGCACATCGAATATGCCATCAAGCTACTTTTCCACCAAATGTGGTATGAGTGTGCCAACAAGTTGATTTGCTAATCAAAGGGGCCCGCCCACAAAGCCAACAGGTTGTTTTGCTTACCAAAGATGTGCCAATGGGTTATTTTCTCATTGAAGGTGCACAGTGACCTTTCTAGTGGCATATTTCACCCACCGAAGGTGTGCAATGACAACGTCAAAGGGCTCTTTTCTCTCTAAATGCACTCAGTAATAGTGTAAAAAGGTTGTTTTCACAGCGATGGTGCCTAGTGGCCATGTCAATATGTTGTTTTCTCTCCGAAAATGCCCATCAACAATGCCAATTAGATATTTTCTCACTAAAGGTCCCCTACGACTGTGTTAATGAGTTGTTTTGCCCACCAAAGGTGTGCTAACGAATTGTTTTCCCACCAAGGGCACCCAATGACTTTTGCAATTGCTCGATTACCAACTGATTGTGCCCAACGACAACGCCAAAGGGTTGTTTTACCACTAAAATTATCCAGTGACCATGCTAACAGGTTGTTTCATCACCGAAGGTGCCTAGAGTCCATATTAATGGGTTGTTTTCCTTACCAAAGATGTGGAAATAGGTTGTTTTCTTACTAAAGGTGCACATTAACTGTGCCATTAGGCTGTTTTCTCACCAAATATGAAGAGTGATTATGCTAGCAGGGTGTTTTGCTCATTGAAAAGGCCCAGTCACAAAACGAATAGATTGTTTCGCCTATAAAAGTTGCACCAACAAGCTATTTTCTCACCAAAGGTGCCCAATGACATGTCAATTGGCTATTTTTCCCATTGAAGGTGCATAATGAAAATGCCAAAGGGCTCTTTTCTCTTCGAAAATGCGCAACAACATGCCCAACAACTAAGCCAATGTGTTATTTTCTCTCTAAAAGTGCCTGGAGACTATGCAAATAAGATGTTTTCTCATGAAATATCCCCTATGACCGTGCTGACGAAGTGTTTTGTCAACCAAATGTGTGCTAACATATTGTTTTCTCACCGAAGGCACCCAACACCCATCCTAATTGGCTCTTTTGCCCATCAAGGGTGTCCAATGACAATGATAAGTGGTTGTTTTGCCACCGATGGTGTCTAGGGACCAAGCCAATAGGTTGGTTTCTTAACAAAGGTGCCCACCGTCCATGCTAATAGCTTGTTTTGCCTAGCAAAGATTTTCCAACAACCATTTTTCCCACCGAAGGTGCCCAACATTGGTGCCAATTGGCTCTTTTCTCATCATCGGTGCCTAGCGTTAATGCCAATGGGTTGTTTCCTTAATGAACGTGCACAAGACTATGTAAATGGGTTGTTTAGCTCATCAAAAGTACCCAGTAACAATGCTAGTAGGTTGTTTTGCTCATCGAAGGGGTCCAGTAATAAATCCAACAAGTTGTTTTGCCTGCCGAAGCCACCATGCCAATGAGTTGTTTTTCCCACCAAAGGTGCACAACAACAATGTGAAAGGGATCTTTTCTCTTTAAAGGTGTGCAGTGACTATGCCAACAGGTTGTTTTGACACCAATGGTGCCCAGCAATCATTCCAATAGGATGTTTTTGCACCGAGTGTCCCCTAAGACCGTGCTAACGAGTTGTTTTACCTTCCAAAGGTATGCTAAAAAACTATTTTCTCACCGAAGGATCCTAGCGTCCTTGCCAATTGTCTCTTTTGCCCATTGAGGGTGTTAAACGACAATGCCAAAGGGTTGTTTTCCCACCAAAGGTGTCTGTGACCACGCCAACGTATCATTTTCCCACCAAAGGTTTCTAATGGGTTGTTTTTCTTACCAAAGATGTTCCAACAAGCTATTTTCTTATTGAAGATCTCCAACATCAACTCCAATTGGCTCTTTTCTCATTTAAGGTGCCTAATGATCAATCCAACGAGTTGTTTTCTCACTATAAGTGAACACAACTGCGTCAATGGTTTGCTTAGCTCATCGAATGTTCCAACCATTGCTCACCGAGCCCAACCATAAAGCAAATAGGTTGTTTCGCATGCCAAAGGTGTAGCAACCAGTTGTTCTCTCACCAAAGGTGCCCAGTGACTATGCCAATAGGCTATTTCACATACGGAAGGTGCTCAATGACAAAACCAAAGGGCTTTTATCTCTCTAAAGGTGCTCAACGACTGTGCCAAAGGGTTATTTTCATAGCAATGGTGTCCAATGACCGCGCAAATAGGTTATTTTCTCTCTAAAAGTGCCCAGCGACAGTACCAATGTGAGGTTTTCTCACTAAAGATTCCCTACAACTGTGGTAATGAGTTGTTTTACCTACAAAAGGTATGCCAACCGGATGTCTTCTCACTAAAGGCACCTAATGACTATACCAATTGGCTCTTTTATCCACCGAGGGTGCCCACCAATAATGCCAAAGGGTTATTTTGCCATCAAAGGATTCTAGGGACCTTGCCAACAACTTGTTTTCTCACCAAAGTACCCAACATCCATGCTAATAGGTTGTTTTCCTACAAAAACTTTGCTGATTTGTTGTTTTCTCACCGAAGGTGCCAAACTTCAGTGCCAATTGGGTCTTTTCTTATCGAAGATGACCAACGTCAGTGCCAATGGGTGCCCACCATTGACATATCAATGAGCTATATTTTTATCAAAGGGGCACATTGATTGTGCCTTTTTTTCACTGAACGTGACAAAAAATTGTGTCAACGAGTTATTTAGCTCACTAAAATGGCCCAGGCATAATGCCAACAGGTCGTTTTGCCTGCCAAAGATGTGCCAACGGGCTATTTTTCCACCAAAGGTGCCTAGCGACTTTGCCAATGAGCTATTTCGCCCACCAAAGGTTCACAAAGACATGTCAAAGTGCTCTATTCTCTCTGAAGGTGTGTGGTGACTGTGCCAATAGGTTGTTGCCACAACGATGTTGCCACCTACTGTGACAATGGGTTGTTTTCTCTTTGAAAATGCCCAACGACCATAGTGATGGGGTATTTTCTCACTAAATGTCCCTTATGACTATGCTAATGAGTTATTTTGCCCACAAAAGGTTTTCTAACGGACTATTTTCCCATTGAAGGCACTCAATGACTATACCAATTGGCTCTTTTCCCACGTAGGGTGCCCAACAACAATGCCAAAAGGTTGTTTTATTACAAAGGTGTCTATAGACCATGCCCAATGTCTATGCTAACAGGTTGTTTTGCCTACCAAAGAATTGCTATCGGGTTGTTTTCTCACTAAAGGCACCTAGCATTATTTCCATTTGTCCATTTTCTCATTGAAGGTTCCCAGCGTCGGTGCCAATGGGTTGTTTTTCACCCAACATGTAGAGGACTGTGTCAACAAGTTGTTTAGCTCATCTAAGGTGCCCAGCAACAATGCCAATGGGTTGTTTGGCCCACTAAAGACATGGTAACGAGCTATTTTCTTACCAAAGATGAAGATCGACTGTGTCATTGGGCTATTTTGTCACCAAAAGTGACAACCGATTGTGTCAATAGGTTGTTTTACTCACCGAAGGGATGAGTCATAAAGCCATGCCAATGAGTTGTTTTCTCACAGAAGGTCCCTAGCAACCGTGCCAACGGGCTATTTTACATACCAAAGCTGCCCAACGATAATGCAAAGGGATTTTTTCTCTCTAAAGGTGCACAGTGATCATACCAAAAGGTTGTTTTCACAGGGATGGTGCCCAGTGACCATGCCAATATGTTGTTTTCTCTCAGAAAGTGTCCAACGACTATTCCAATGAGATGTTTTCTTACCACAAGTTCTATAAGGCTGTACTAACGAGCTATTTTGCCCTTCAAAGGTGTGCTAACGAACTTTTTTCTCATTAAAGGCACCTAACTACCGTGCCAATTAGCACTTTTACACATGGAGGGTGCCCATCATCAATGCCAAAGGGTTGTTTTCCCACTGAAGGTATCCAATGACCATGCCAACATGTTGTTTTCCCACTGAAGGTTCCTAGTATTAGTGCTAATAGGTTGTTTTTCCTAGCAAACATGTTCTAACGGGTTATTTTCTCTCCGAAGGTGTCCAGTGTTAGTGAAAATTGGCTTTTTTCCTAGCGACAATGCCAATGGTTTGTTTTTCCCACCAAAAAGATGTCAATTAGTTGTTTTCTTACCAAAGGCACAAATTGATTGTGCGGTCAGGCTATTTTCTCATCGAACAATAGGTTGTTTTGCTCGCCGAATGGACCAGCGACAAAGACAATAGGTTGTTCTGCCTACCAAAGGTGTGCCAATAGGCTTTTTTCTCTCCAAAGGTGTGCAATGATTACGAAAATGAACTACTTCACCTGCTGAAGGTACATAACGACAATGGTAAAGGGTTTTTTTCTCTCTGAAAATGTGCAGCAATTGTGCTAATAGATTTTTTTCACAATGGTGGTGCTTGGTGATAGTGCTAATGGGTTATGTTCTCTCTAAAAGTGCACAACAACTGTGCCAAGTGGATGTTTTCTCACCAAAGTTGCCCTACGACCATGATAACAAGTTGTTTTGCACACCAAAGTTGTGCTAAGACTGTTTTCCCACCAAAGGCACCTAATGACCTTGACAGTTGTCCCTATTGCGAGCCGAGAGTGCCCATTGACAGTGAAAAAGGGTTGTTTTCTCACCAAAGGTGCCCTGTGTCCATGTTAATGGGATGTTTTTCGCACCAAAGATGTGGCAATAGGCTATTTTCTCATTGAAGATGCCTAATGTTAGTGTCAAAGGGCTCTTTTTACATCAAAGGTGCCTTAGTTGTTTTGCCCATCAAAGGTGTGCTAAAGGATTGTTTTCTCACCAAAGGAACCCAACAATCGTGCCAATTGGTTCTTTTACCTACCTAAAGGGCCCAAATCCAATGTCAAAGGGTTATTTTTCCACTAAAGGTATTTAACAACCGAGCCAACTGGTTGTTTTCTCATCACAGTTGCCCACTATCTATGATAACATGTTGTTTTGCCCATCAAAGATGTTCCAATGGGTTGTTTTCTCACCGAAAGTGCCCAACGTCAGTGCTAATTAGCTCTTTTCTTGTCCAATGTGCCCAACTATCATACTATCATGTCGTTTCCTCGGTGAATGTGCATGCGACTATGTGAATGAGACGTTTAGCTTATTGAAGGTGCCCAACAACAATGCCAACGGGATGCTTTGCCACCCAAAGACATGCCAAGGAGATATTTTCTTATTGAAGACACACATTGATTATGCCATCGGGCTATTTTATCACCGAACGTAGTGAGCAATTGTGTCAATGGGATGTTTTGCTCACTGAATAGGTCCAACCACAAAACCAATAAGCTGTTTGGTCTACTAAAGGTGTGGCAATGCGTTGTTTTCACAACGATGGTGTGCAGCAACACTAGCAATGGGACATTTTGTCTCCAATAATTCCTAATGATAGAGCCAATGGGATATTTTCTCACAAAAGGTCCCCTACGATTGTGATAATGAGTTATTTTGCCCAGTAAAGGTGTCCTAACAAACTATTTCCTAATAGGTTATTTTCTCACCGAAGATACCCAGTGTTAATACCAATTAGCTCTTTTCTCATCAAAGGCGCCTAGAGTTAATGCCAATGGGTTGTTTCCTTAGTGAACATGGACAGGATTGTGTCAATAGGGTGTTTAGCTCATTGAAGGTACCTAGCAACAATTCCAGGAGATTGTCTTGCTCACCAATAATGCCCAACAACAATGCCAAAAGGTTGTTTTCCCACCAAAGGTCTTTAGCGACTATGCCAGCATGTTATTTTCTCACCGAAATTGGCCAGCGTGCATGCTAACATGTTGATTTTCCCACCAAAGACGTTCCAATAAGGTATTTTTTCATCATAGGTTCCCAGCATTAGTGCTAATTAGTTCCTTTCTTACCAAAGGTGGCTAATGATCCTGGCAACGGGTTGTTTTCTCACTGAAAGTGCATAGGACTATGTCAATATGTTGTTTAGCTTATCAAAGATGCCCAACGGCAATGCCAACAATTTTTTTAAACCACCAAAGACATGCTAACAAGTTGTTTTCTTACTAAAACCATACATCTATTGTTCGATCAGGCTGTTTTTCTCATCGAACATGATAAGGGATTGTGTCAACAGGTTATTTTGTTCACCGAATCAACCAGCGATAAAGTCAACTGGTTGTTTTGCATATCAAATCTGTGCCAATGGGTTATTTAGTCACTGAAGGTGCCCAGCGACTGTGCCAATGGGTTGTTTCACCTACTGAAGTTGTATAATGATAATGCTAAAGTGCTCTTTTCTCTCTAAAGGTGCATAGCAGCCATTCCAACAGGTTGTTTTCACATCGATAATGCCCAACGATTGTGCCAATAGGTTGTTTTCTCTTCGAAAATGGCCAACAACTATGCCAATGGGATGTTTTCTCACTGAAGGTCCCTTACGATCATGCTAATGAGTTATTTTTCCCACTAAAGGTGTGTAAACGCAACGTTTTCTCACTAAAGGTGCCTAACGATCGTGGCAGTTGGCTCATTTGCCCATCAAAGGTGCCCAATAACATTGCCAAAGGGTATTTTCCCACTGAAGCTATTGAGTGACCTTGCCAACAGGTTGTTTTTTCACTGAACGTCCCTAGCATCCATGTTAACTAGTTGTTTTGCCCACAAAACATAAGCGAACAGGCTGTTTTCTCACCGAAGGTGTCCAGCGTCAATGCCAATTGGCTCTTTTCTCATCAACGGTTCCTAACAATCTTTGTTTTCAAACTGAACATTCATAGGACTATGTCAATGGACTATTTATCTCAACAAAGGTGCTGAATGACAATACCAATGAGATGTTTTGCCCACTAAAGATGTGCCAATGGGCTGTTTTCTTACCAAAGGCACACATCGACTGTACTAGTGGTTATTTTTTCATAGAATGTGCCGAGCGATTATGTCAAAGGGTTTGCTCACCATAGGTGTGCCAATGGGTATTTTTTCCTACCAAAGGTGTGACAAACGATTGTTTTCTCATAAAGGTGCCCAACGACTATACCAATGGGCTATTTCGCTCACTGATGGTGCACACAATCAATGCCAAAGGGCTTTTTTTCTCTAAAAGTGCACAACGACCATTCCAATGGATTGTTTTTAATGCGATGCTGCCCAGTGATAGTGCCAATAGGTTGTTTTCTCTAGAAAAGTGCCCAGCAATTGTGCCAATAACATGTTTTCTCACCGAAGTTCCCTTACGACCATGCTAATAGGTTGTTTTGTTGACCAAAGTTATGATGATGAACTATTTTCCCAGTGAAGGTGCCTAACAACCTAGTCACTTGGCACTATTGCCAATCAAGGGTAGTCGATGACAATGTCAAAGAGTTGTTTTACCACCGAAGGTGTCTAGCAACCATGCCAATGGGTTGTTTTCTCAGTGAAAGTGCCTAACGTACATGCTAATGGGTTGTTCTACCTACCAAATATTTGGAAGCAGGTTGTTTTCTCATTAAAGGTGCCCAGCATTAGTGCCATTTAGCTTTTTTCTTGTCAAAGGTGACCAACGTCAGTGCCAATGGGTTGCTTTCTCACTGAAGGTGCACAGTGTTATGCCAAAGGGTTGTTTAGCTCATCAAAGATGCTTAGCAACAATGTCAACAGGTTGTTTTACCCATCAAAGATATGCCAACATGTTATTTTCTCACTAAAGGTGCCCAAGGTTAGTGCCAATTGGCTCTTTTCTCATCAAAGGTGCCCAACGATCATGCCAATGGATTGATTTCTCACTGAACATGCACAAGATTGTGTTAATGAGTTGTTTAGCTTATCAAAGGTCCCCAACAGAAAAGCCAATGAGTTGTTTTCCCATTAAAGACGTGCCAACGACCTATTTTATTCCGAAGGTACACATCGACTGAACCATCGAGCTATTTGCTCATTGAACATGATGAGCAACTGTTTTATCAAGTTGTTTCAATCATCGAAAGGGCCCAGTGACAAAACCAACAAGTTTTTTTTCCTACCAAATGTTTTCCCACCAAATGTTTTCACTGAAGGTGCCCAGTGACCATGTTAATGGGCTCTTTCGCCCAGTAAAGGTGCACAACGACAATGCCAAAGGGCTCTTTTCTCTCCAAAAGTACCTAACAACTATGTCAATGGGATGTTTTGTCACTGAAGGGACCCTACAACCTTCCTATCAAGTTGTTTTACCCACCAAAGGTTTGCTACATACTATTTTCTCATTGAAGGAGGCCAATAATAGAACTAATCGACTCTTTCCCACTGAGGTTGCCCAATGACAATGCCAAAGGTTGTTATGCCATCGAAGGTGTCCTGGTACCATGGCAACGACGTGTTTCTTACCAAAGCTGCCCAACGTCAGTTCCAATTAGCTCTTTTCTCATCGAAGGTGCCCAGTATCAATACCAATGGGTTGTTTTCTCAATGAATACACATAGGATGGTGTCAACGGGTTGTTTAGCTCATCAAAGGTGTCCAGTGACAATGTCTATGGGCTATTTTTCACACTAAAGACGTGGAAATAAGTTGTTTTCTTACTGAAGGTGCACATCAACTGTGCTATCGGGTTGTTTCCTCACTAAACGTGATGAGCGATTATGTTAATAGGTTGTTTTGCTCACTTAAGGGACCCAACGATAAAGCCAAAAATTTGTTTTGCCTACCAAAGGTATGCCAATAGGCTATTTTCTCACTGAAGGTGCCCAACAACCACGCTTATAGGATATTTTGCCCATGAAAGGTGCACAACAACAATGTCAATGGGTTCTTTTCTCTTCGAAGGTGCAAAGAAACCTTGCCAACAAGTTGTTTTCATAGTGATGGGGCCCAACTACTGTGCCAATAAGTTGTTTTCTCTTTGAAAGTGCCTAGTGACTGTTCCAATGCGATGTTTTCTCACCAATGGTCCCCTAAAACCCAATCAACGGGCTATTTTGCCCATTGAAGGTGCCTAATGACTGTGCCAATAGGCTCTTTTGCCCTCTGAAGGTCCATGACGTCAATAATAAAGGGTCCTTTTCTCACCAAAGTTGCCTAACAAGCATGCCAATGGATTGTGTTTTCCCATTCAAGATGTGCAGACAAGCTGTTTTCTTACCGAGTGCACCTAGTGACTATGCCATCCAGTTGTTTTCTAACATAATGTGCCATGTGATTGTGTCAATGGGATTTTTTTTCTCAGCAAATATGCCTAATGATAAAGATAACAGGTAGTTTTGCTTAACGAAATTATGCCAACCAACAATTTTGTCATCGAATGTGCCCAACAACCATTCCAATTGGTTGTTTTCTCACTAAAGCTACTCGATTGTAGTGTCAAATTTTTTTTCACTCATCGAAGGTACCCACTGACCATGTCAACAGGCTATTTGGCTAACAAAAGATGTGCCAATGAGTTATTTTCTTATCGAAGGTGACCAACCACTGTGCCATTGAGTTGTTTTCTCATAGAATATGGACAACGATTTTATCAACTGGTTGTTTTACTTACCAAAGGTTCCCAAGGACCATGCCAAAGAATTGATCTTTCATTGAAAGTGCCCAAAGACTATGCTAATGGGTTGTTTTCTCATAGAAAGGGCCTGTAGACTTTCTCAATGAGTTGCTTAATTAACCAAAGGTGGCTAGATACTATGCGAACTGGTTTTTTTAACCGTCAAAGATGTGCTAACGGCCTCCTTTCTCTTTAAAGGTGCCTAGTGATCATGCCAACAGGCTGGTTTTGCACTGGATGTGCCGAGCGATTATGTCAACTAGTTGTTTAACTAACCGAAGGTACTTATTGATCATGCCAACAGGGTGTTTTGCCTACCAAAGATGCGTCAATGGGCTATTTTTCCTATCAAAGGTGCACAATGACACTGCCAAAGGGCTCTTTTCCCTTTAAAGGTGACAGGCGATCATACCAACAAGTTGTTTTCTCGTCGAAGGTGCCCAATAACCATGTTGACAGTTTGTTTTCCCACCAAAGAATTGCCAACGAGCTATTTTCTGGCTAAAGGCACCCAGCAACTATGCCATCAGGTTGTTTTCTCATGAAATCTGCATAACGAATGTGCCAACGAGTTCTCAAAGGAAATTGCAATTGAAGGTCATTTGCTTTTTTATTTTAAATTTATATCCATACTATTCATGTGTTAATTTCTAGGATTTTCTAGAAAACTTATTGCATATACTGACTTTGAAAATTTCTTATTAATTCTAGAGATTTTTTTAAAATTTTTTCTTCCACAGAAATGTTTATAATATGTTTTTGTAAAATGAAAATGCAATTGAATGTCATTTGCTATTTTATTACGAATTAAGTTTCAGTTTAATGCATGTATGAATTTTTGGAAATTCTGGAAATTTGATGAACATGCATGCGCATCTAAGATAAGACGTTGCCATATGTATGAGATGCATGACACTTGTTGTTAAAGTGATTATCTTATGCATGCATGATGTAATGTATGACTTGTGTTACAAGTAATATGGCTAGTGTCACACACACGTGATATGCTAGCTTTTTCTATTTATTAATAAATAATTCCTAAGACTTAGGTTTTGTAATTTTTTATTAGACACATTTCAAATGTGTATAAGGCTCTAGAATTTTTCTAGAATTAATTGAATTTGATTCAATTAATAATTAAAGTCAAAGTCAACATTAGTTAACATCAAAATAATTAATTTTTAGGGTTCTTAATCGAATCACATTCATATTTCAGATTAGCCAAGACTATCAAGTGCCTGATTAGGTTTAAGAGTTAAATTGAATTATGAATTTAGATGCATAGTCAAGTCATAACCTAAATTAAACCTACTTTGTGTGATACATGCATTAGATGTATTTTAAGGGTAATTATGGACATAGGACAAAGAAAAAATCCCTCAATGGAATATTAGGACTTACGCTTTCCGTTGATATGGCAAAAACCAGAGTTCTTTCAGAGTTAGGTTGCTAGCCAAACCCAAGCTTGCTCAATTCAAATATGTTTAAACTATGGAAATTAGATTTCCATATTGATGGGTTACCTAATTGGAAGTGTTGATTTGTTAGGCAAACCCAAAGTCAATGTGGATAGAGGCGAAGTAGGGTTATATATATGGGATGTATAAAAATCAAAAGTTGATAACCCAATGAGTGTGTTAAATCAACAGTTGACGACACAGGTCAATAGTTGCATAAATTTATGCAATTGGTATGAATGATACCTATAGATTGACCTAAGGTGGCTTGTTGGGCAAACCCAAGGTCATTCTTAGTGATACCGGACATTGACTCATTAGGAAAACTATAAGTTTTATCAAATTCATAGTGAGGGCTATGGATTTGAATAAGAATAGTGGGATCCATAATGCATGTAATTAAAGTCCTTATAGATATGCATTAATGTACATTTGAACTTTTCTCTCGTTCTTTTAGGTTTTTGAATCACCATGATGTCTTCTAGTGTGAACCTAGACTCCCTGGTAGATTCCAATAAACTCATGGGATCAAACTTCTTGGATTGGCTACGAAATTTGTGATTGTTCTTAAATCCAAAAAACTAGGATATGTTCTAGATGGACCACTTCCCGATCCCCCTGCTGTCGATACATCTAATCAAGATCAAAGAGCTTACAAAAAGCTACTAGATGATAATAAGTTGGCTAGTTCTATAATAATGGCCTCTATGTCACCAGAGTTACAAAAGCAGCATGAGGCTAGGGATGCTCATATCATAATTTACCATCTGAGGGAATTGTTTGATGAGCAAGCTCGGTCTGAAAGGTTTGAGACCTTAAGATTTCTTTTCCATTCTAATATGGCTAGGGGATCATCTCTAGTGCAGTATGTGCTAAAGATGAATGGATATATTAAGAGGTTAGGCAATGTAGACTTCATTATGGATCAGGAATTAAATATAGACTTAATTTTGACTGGTTTTACTGATAGTTATTCAAAGTTTGTGCTTAACTATCGGATGAACCAAATATCCACAATGATACCTGAGCTTATTAATCTGCTTAAAACAACTGACTAACTATTAGGAAAGACAGTAAGGCTATGATGTTGGTGGACTCTGCTTTGGGTTCTTGAAAGAAGAACCAAAAGAAGAAGAAAAAATTCAAAAAGTCCAGTGGGAGGTGTAGCCAAGAAAAATGCAAAAAAAACATCGCCTAAAGGGATATGCTTCCATTGTAACAAGGAAGGGCGTTGGAAGAGGAACTGCAATGCTTATCCGGAGTCACTGAAGCAGAAGAAGGAATTAGATGCCCCACCATCTACTTTAGGTATGCTGTTTGTCATTAAGTTAAATACTATTTCTGATCATAACATTTGTGTATTAGGCACCGGATATGACTCACATATATGTTTTGATATATAGGGTCTTAAGGATAGTAGACTACTCACGAAAGAAGAGATGGTCCTACTTATGGGTAATGGAGAAAAAGTTGCTGCATTAACTATCTGGACATATATTTTGTACCTTCCTAGTAGGCCAAAATTACTTTCGGAAAATTGCTATTATGGACCTATTATGACTAAAAACATTGTATCGGTTTCATGTCTTAATAAAGCGGGATTTCATTTAACTTTTTTTAGCAATGGTTGTTTAATTAAGTTGAATGAAATGTTGTTTGGTTTTGCTATATAATGTAATGGAATTTACATATTAGATATATCCAATCCAATTTTAAATATCAATGAAAATAAAAGGTAAAAATGAGATAACCTAAAATCACCTTACTTATGGCATTGTTGACCTCTGCATATAAGTGAGAAACGCATGATTAATCTATGTAAGAATGGTAGCTTAGGGTTATTTGATTATGAATCATAAGACATATATGAATCTTGCTTGTTAGGCAAGATGACTAAATTACCTTTTAAAGGAAAAGGTAAACGAATGAATGGGTTATTAGACCTAATACGTTCTATTGTATGTGGTCTGACGTCCATTCATGTCAGAGGTGGTTTTATGTACTTCATTACCTTTATTGATGATTATTCACGATATAGGTGTGTATCTGATGAGATACAGGTCTGAAGTGTTTGAAATGTTCAAAAATTTAGACATAAAGTAAAGAAACAACTTGGTAGAAGTATTAAGACACATCGATTAGATCAAGGTGGCGAATACTTAATCAAGGAATTTCTAACTTATCTCGGAGATAATGGGATAGTATCACAGTGGAATCCACCTTACACACCACAGATAATAGTGTAGCTAAAAGGAGAAACCGAGCCTTGTTAGACATGGTAAGGTCAATGATGGGCTTAGCAGATCTACTGAAATCCTCTTAGGGTTATGCACTCGAGGCTACTATTTATGTGACAAACATAGTCCCTTCAAAGGTAGTTGAAGTTAACTCCATGTAAGATGTGGAAAACCAAAGGCCTTATCTTTCACATATGAAAGTTCGGGGTTATCTAGCTTATGTGAAGCGGATACAATCAGACAAGTTAGAAGCGAAACCTAATAAATGTCTATTTATAGGATATCCTAAGGAAACAATTGGATATCAGTTTTATAATGGTTTAGAGTAAAAGGTATTTGTCTCAAAGCATACTATCTTTTTAGAGAAAGAGTTTCTTCTAAGAGAAGACAGTGGGAGCAAAATTGAACTTGATGAAGTTCATGATGTTCAAATAGACGCAGATCAACTGCTTGAAGCTAAACCCAAAATTGTTGTTCATGAAGATGAGACAACAGTTGATCCTTCTGACATATGAAATGTTCATAGGTCAAGTAGGATATGTAATGTTCCAGAGAGAAATGGATTTCTCATAAGCGAGCACAATGACGTATTGCTTATAAAGGAAGATGAGCCTACAACCTAGAAAGATGTTTTGAAGAGTTTAGAATCTAAAAAATGGCTTCAAGCCATGAAATCTAAAATGGATTTCATGTATGAAAACCAAGTATGGACTTTGGTGGACCTACTTGAAGGGTTAAAAACCATAAGGTACAAGTGGATTTTAAAGAAGAAAATCGACATGGAAGGTAATGTGATTACCTATAAAGTGAGGTTAGTAGCTAAAGTTTATTATCAAAGACAAGTAGTTGACTATGATGAGACATTTAGTCCTGTACCACACTCAAATCCATAAGAATACTCTTAGCCATTATTGCTCATTATGATTATGAAAGATGGCAAAAGAACGTGAAGATGACTTTCCTGACTGGAAACCTAAGTAAGGATGTACATATGATACACCTGAGGGCTTCATATACAGAGATGGCATAAAGGTATACAAGCTTTAGAAATCCATTTATGGATTGAAGCAAACATCTAGGAGTTGCAACATTTGATTTGATGAGACAATTAAAGAGTTTGGTTTCTCACAAAATCTTAATGAACCTTATATGATCAATAAGGTTAGTTGGAGTGTTATCATATTCCTTATGTTATATATGGATGACATATTACTAATATGAAATGATGTCTCCAGTTTACAACCAGTCAATGTTTCATTGTCCCGAAATTTTTCCATGGAAGACCTTGGAGAAGCAACTTATATATTGGGAATGAAGATCTATAGAGATAGATTAAGGAAGTTGCTAGATCTTTCACAGTCATCATACATAGATAAAGTGGTAAATAGGTTTAGCATAGAGCAATCCAAGAGAGGGTTTCTTCCTATGACTTATGGGATAAAACTCTCAAAATCTATGTGTCCCAAAACATAATATGAGAGGACTTGCATGAGTATGACCCCATATGCTTTGTTAGTAGGATCAATCATGTATGCTATGTTATGTACAAGAACTGACATATTGTATGCTCTAAGAGTTACAAGTAGAAATCAATCGGATCCTGGTGAGGGTCTCTAGGTAGCTGTCAAGAATATTCTAAAGTGCTTGAGAAGGATAAAGGATGTATTCTTGATATATGGAAATGAAGATCTCATAGTGAGTGGACATACGGATGCTAATTTTCAATCTAACCAGGATGACTCCAAATCCCAGTCAAGTTATGTTTTCACACTGAATGGTGGAGTAGCCAGTTGGAAGAGTTCTAAACAAGAGACTACTGCAGATTCGATGAATGAGTCAGAGTACATTGCAGCTGCGGAAGTAGCAAAAGAAGCTGTTTTGATTAAGAAGTTCGTAATGGAACTTGGAGAAGTTCCTATCATAGTAAACCTAATGTTGTTGTACTGTGACAACAATGGGGCCATTGCTCAAGCCAAGGAACCAAGGTCTCATTAGAGGTCCAAGCATGTATTCAGGAGATACCACCTGATCAAAGATATCAATGATAAAGGTGACGTGAAGATAGAGAGAGGACCCACAGATCAGAACATCACTGATCCTTTGACTAAGCCACCTCCTCAAGCAAAATTTGATTCTTGTGTACTCGCCTATTGTATTAGGTATAGAGGTGATTGGCTTAAGTTCAAGAAGGAGATTGTTATAGTAGTGCTCTTAAGTCAATCTCCTTTAGCACTTTTGTACAAACTTTCTTTTGATTAATAAAGTGAAAGGCATTTTCCATTAATTTGATATTCTTTTTTTAATATGAATTGATGTTTATCTTAATTTGAATTAATGAAGTCCATGATACAAAACATAGCTGAAGGAAATCATGATAAGAACATGATAATGAGATTTCTATCATGTGTAATTATGTTAGTATGTAAATAATCCTTAGTTATAGGATTAATAAAATAGGACGTTATTAATCGAGATAGACTAGCGCATGTTATAATTCTTGATTTTATCAAGTAGTGGATGTCATAAACATGAGATGTTTAAAGTTAACATATGGATGTTTATTAAGGGTTTTAAGTACATCAGATGACCCACTATAAGATTATCATATGGATAATCTATCGAATGTCAATGATTAATCTCATAATAGCAATGGTGCAAATATCCTAATACTTGAGGTACTTAAGGATATATTAAATACTATTCCTATGCTTTGACAACATTCCTTGTTTCCTTAAGATGAGGTGTCTCTTAGAGTGATGATTGGGTATAACTATTGGTATTTGAAGGTAATTAGGTAGCCAATATAGGATTCACCACTCTTGATTGAAGGAGATGATACGCCTGACCTCTTTTCGGGGTCATTACTTGACGGTCTCTAGCCAAAGAAATGATAAAGAGAGTCTTCAATGAACATTAGAGTAATGAGATCCCAAGACAAGAACTAACATCACTTAGACTAGATGTGACATAGTCAGTCTAGTGGGAGTTGATAGATAGCCCACACTTTAAACCAAGTGAGGTATAGTATGGCGAAAGGACTAATGGCACAATAATTATCTATGGAATGCTTCATAAGTTGGATAATTAACTATTGAAGAGTCCATTTGTTAACCCACTTATATTCTGGCAAAATGGTATCATGAAATCCTTCATGATTTGATTGAATTAAGAGTTAATGCAACTGCCTAAAATAACCAAGAACCTAAGCGTCACATACATAAAAGATCAGATGAAAAACAAATATGCATAGCCTAATTTAAGTAGGCCACGATCTTGGCTAAAGGCGAGCCCATTTTTAAAAGGGCCATGATCATAACTAAGGGCATGAAATGATATATAAGTGAGTTCTTCACTTATTTACACGATCTTCCTTCACTTCTTACACTCTTAAGTGATAGAGAAAGGGTTTTAGAGTGAGGGTGAGGTGTCTTGAGTTTTGTTCTTGCAATTCCTACAGTTGTTGCATGAATCAAAGTGCATGCAATAAGATTTTTGACCTATGTTCCATCATGTTGAGCATCTACTAGAACTCATATAGTTTGGTGCTCAAATAACCTTTAAACATTGTTTCTTCTTCCATCTTTTCATGTTCTTGGAGATCAAGGAAGGGTTTTCTGATGACAACAACCCAAACAAGGAGAAGAATTAAGAAAGGAGGAGATACACAAAGTACAAAGTTTATATTTCATGTTCTCTTATACATATCTATGCATGCATGTTATGATCTTGTGGTTTTTAGGGTTGTCATGCAAGCATCCGACATTTTTCTATATCTACAAGCATGTGATGCATAAAACCATAGCTAACTTAACATGAAAATACGTAGTGAATGTGTCAATGGGATGTTTTCTTATTGAAGATTCTTAATGACTATGCTAATAGGTCATTTTAGTAATAAAAGATGTGTCAACAATAGGTCATTTTCACACCGAAGGTGCCTAGCAATCATGACAATAGGCTCTTCTGGCCAACAAAGGTGCCCAATAATAATGGAAAAGGGCTCATTTTCGCATCGAAGGTGTTTAGTGACCGTGCCAATGAGTTATTTTCTTATCGAACATGCCAAGCGATTGTGTCAATGTATTATTTTAGTTATTGAAGGTTCCAAGCAACAAATCCAACAGGTTGTTTTTCCCACCATAGGTTTGTCAATGAGCTATTTGCTCATCAAAGATGCCTAGTGACAATGCCAACTAGGATTTTTTCCCACCATAGCATTGCTAACAAGCTATTTTCTCTTCGAAGATGGTTAGTGACCATACCAAGGGCTTATTTTCTCATTAAATATGCCTAGCGACTGTGTCAAAGAGCTACATTCATAGCAAAGGTTCCTAGAAACTTTGCTAACGGGCTTATTTCTCAGTGAAGGTGCCTGCAACTATGCCAACAGATTGTTCTTTCACTAAAAATTCCCAGTGACTGTGCTAATGGGTTATTTTCTCATAGAAAGTACCCAGAGACTGTCTAAATAGGTTTTTTGCTAACCAAAGGTTCAGAGACACCATACCAACATATTTTTTTGCCCATAAAAAATGTTCCATTAGGCTCCTTGCTCCCTAAAGGTGCCCAAAAATTGTACCATTGTGCTATTTTCTAACTGAATGTGCCAAGCGACAATGTCAACTAGTTGTTTATCTAACTAAAGGTGCCTAGTTACTTTGCCAATGGGCTATTTTTCTAACAAAGGCACACAATGACAATGCCAAAGGGCTCTTTTCCCTCTGAAGGTTCCTAACGATCATGCCATTGGGTTGTTTTCTCATCGAAGGCGCCCAACAACCACGCTGACTGAAGGTGCCTAAAGACCATGCCAATGGGATGTTTTCCCTACCAAAGAAGTGCTAATGGGCTACTTTCTCACCAAAGATGCCCAGTGATTGTCTCAACGATTTGTTTTGCTCACCGAAGGTGCCAAACAACCATGTCAATAGGTTGTTTTGCCCACCAAAGATATGCCAACAAGCTTCTTTAACGACTATGACAACTAGTTGTTTGGCTGATCGAAGGGGCCCAATGACAAGGCCATCAAGTTGTTTTATCAATAAAAAGTATGCCAACGGCCTGTTTCCTCATCAAAAGTTCCTAGCGATTGTGCCAATGGGCTATTTTCCCCACCAAAGGTGTACAACGACAATGCTAGAGGCCTCTCCTCTCTCTGAAAGTGCATAGTGATTGTGTCAACAGATATTTTCTCACCACAAGCCCCCTATGACCATCATAATGGGTTGTTTTGCCACCAAAGGTGTTCCAATGTGTTGTTTACTCACAGAAGCTATCTATCGTCTATGGTAAGGGGTTGTTTTGCCCACTAAAGTTTTACCAACAGGTTATTTTCTCATCAAAGTTACCCATGGTGAGTGCCAATTGACTCTTTTCTCATCGAAGGTGCCCAATGCTAGTGCCAGTGGGTTATTTTCTCACTAAACATGTGGAGGACTATGTCAACGAGCGCTCATCAAAGGTGCCCAATAATAATACCAACAGGTTGTTTTCCCACCAATGATGTGCCAACGAGCTGCATTCTTGTCAAAGCAAAACATCGACTATCCCATCGGGCTATTTTCTCGCTAAACATGATAAGTGATTATGTCAACGGGTTGTTTTGCTGACTAAAAGGACCCGATAATAAGGCCAATAAGTTGTTTTCCCACCTAGGGTTTGTGCACAAAAGTCTTCTCACCGAAGGTACCCAGCTATGGTGTCGATGGGCTCTTTTGCCCATCAAAGGTGCACAACAATCATGGTAACAAGTTGTTTTAACTACCAAAGGTGTGCTAACAGGTTGTTTTCTCACTGAAGGTGCCCATCGTCCTTTCTAATGGGTTCTTTTCCCACCAAATATTTTCCAACGAGCTGTTTTCTTATCGAAGTTACCTAGGGTGAGTGGCAATTGGCTCTTTTCTCATCGAAGGTGCTCAACATTAGTGCCAATAAGTTTTTTTCTCACTGAAGCTACACAGGTCTATGCCTATGAGTTGTTTAGCTCATGAAAGGTGCCTAGTGAGAATGCCAACTGGTTGTTTTGCCCACCAAAGACTTGTCAATGAACTATTTTCATACCAATGGCGCATATCGACTGTGCCATCGGGCTATTTTTTCATCGAACATGATGAGCGATTATGTCAACAGGTTGTTCTACTCACTGAAAAGGCCCAGTGACAAAGTCTATAGGTTGTTTCACCTACCAAAGCTGTGTCAATAGATTATTTCCTCACTGAAGGTGCCTAGCGACTGGGTCAATGGGCTATTTAGCTCATTGAAGTTGCACAATGACAATGCGAAAGGGCTCTTTTTTGTTCAAAGGTGTACAACGATTATGCCAACAGGTAGTTTTCATACTAATGATGCGTAGGTGCCATGCTAATGGGATGTTTTCTCACCGAAAGTCCCCTACGACCATGATAACAAGTGTTTTACCTAGTAAAGGTTTGATAATGGACTGCTTTCTGAATGAAGGTGCCCATCAATTGCTCCAATTGTCTCTTTTGCTCACCAAGGGTGCCCAAAGATAATGCCAAAAGTTGTTTTCCAACCAAATGTGTCCAGTGACCATGCTAATGATTTTTTTTCTCAATGAAGATGCCAATGACCACGCCAATGGGTTGTTTTCCCTCCTAAGGTGCCCAATGTCTATGTTAACAACTTGTTTTTCCCAGTAAAGATGTGTCATTTGGGTGTGTTTCTTTCCAAAGTTCCCAGTGTCACTACCTGTTGGCTCTTTTCTCATTGAAGGTGCCTAAAGATCATGCCAATGGGTTGTTTTCTCACTAAATATGTGAAGGACTGTGTCAAAGGGTTGTTCTGTTCATCAAAAGTGCATAAAGACAATGCCAATGGGTTGTTTTGCCCACCAATGATGTGCTAACGAGCTATTTTCTTACCGAACGCATGCATCAACTATGCTATCGAGTTGTTTTCTCACTAAATGTGTCGAGCGCTTATGTGAGTAGGTTGTTTTGATTACTGAAAGGACCTAGTGATAAAGCCAACAGGTTGTTTTGCCTACCAAAGGTTTGACCACTAAAGTTTTCTCACCGATGGTGCCCAGTAACCATGCCAATAGGCTCTTTCACCCACTAAAGGTGCCAAATGACAATGCGAAAGGTCTCTTTTCTCTCCCAAAGTGCCCATCGACAATGCCAACAGGATGTTTTCTCACCAAAGGTCTGTTATGACTGTGCTAACGAGTTCTTTTGCTCACAAAAGGTGTGCGAACAAACTGTTCTCTCACTAAAGATACCTAACGACCATACCAATTGGCTATTTTAACCAACAAGGGTGCCCAACGACAATACCAAAGGGGTTGTTTTCCCACTAAATGTGTCTAGAGACCATGCCAAGAGGTTTTTTTCTCACTGAAGGTGCCCAACGTCCATGCTAGCTGGTTGTTATGCCCACCGAAGTTTTACCAATAGATTGTTTTCTCATCGATGATGCCCAACATTAGTACTAATTGTCTCTTTTCTTATTGAAGGTGCCTAACACTAATGCCAATAAGTTTTTTTCACACTAAACGTGCATATGACTTGTCAATGGATTGCTTAGCAAAGGAACACATCTACTATGCCATTGGGCTCATTGCTCATTGAACACTCATTGAACATGAATAGTGATTGTTTCAACATATTGTTTTATATACGAATGGTGTGCCAATGGGCTCTTTTCTCACTGAAGGTGACCAGCGACCATGCCAATGGGCTATTTTTCACACCAAAGGTGTGCTAACAGACTGTTTTCTCATTGAAAGAACCCAGCGACCTTGCCAATTAGCTCTTCTTTCTACCGAGGGTGCCCAACAACAATGCCAATGGATTGTTTTCTCACTAAAGGTGTCTAGTGATAGTACCAACAGGTTGTTTTCTCAACAAAGGTGCCTTGCTTCTATGCTAACGGGTTGTTTTACCCACCGAAGATGTGCCAACAGGTAGGTTTCTTACTAAAGGTGCCTAATGTTAGTTCCAATTCACTCTTTCCTCATCTAAGGCACCCAGACTTAATGCCAATGGATTCAATGGGTTGTTTAGCTTATCAAGGGTGCCCAACGACAATACCAATTGGTTCTTACTAAAGGCACATATCAACTGTGCCATCAGGATATTTTCTTACTGAACGTATCGAGCAATTATGTCAACAGGCTGTTTCCCTCACCAAAGTGGGCCAGTGACAAAGTGAGTAGATTGTTTTGCCTACTAAAAGTGTGCCAACGGGCTATTTTCTAACCAAAGATGACCAGCGGCCATGCTAATAGGCTATTTTGGCCACCAAAGGTGCACAACAACAATGCTAAAAGGTTATTTTCGCTCTGAATGCTCTCATTAACCTTGCCAACAGGTCGTTTTCACACCAATGATGCCCAGCAACTGTGCCAATAGGATGTTTTCTTAACAAAGGTCAACTAAGGCCGCAGTACCGAATTGTTTTACCCACTAAAGGCATGGTAATGGTCTATTTTTTCACTGATGGTGCCCAACAATTGTGTCCAGTGTCTCTTTCGCCCACTGGGTGCCCAACGATAACCCCAAAGGGTTATTTTCCCACCAAAGGTATCTAATGACCTTGCCAACGGGTTTCTTTGCCACCAATGGTGCCCAACATTCGTGATAATAGATTGCTTTGCCCACCAAAGATTCGCCAACAAGCTATTTTGTCACCAAAGTTTCCCAACGTCAATGCCAATTGGCTCTTTTCTCATTGAAGGTGCCTAGCCTTGGTGCCAATGGGTCGTTTCTGTTGAATAGAAAACAAAAACATGCTTGGTTTAGTTAGATAGTAGATTTCAAAAACTTTTTTTGAAATTAAAATATAGTGCAAGCGTAACACCAAATCAACAGACTTTAACCCATACATGATACGGTATAAGGAAAATAAATAAAAAAAACAAGATCATAATATTATTGACTCCTCGCTACAGCTTCAACTACTCGCTGCTATGTCCTTAACTAACGCGATCTACTACTTGTTCTATTTGAACAACTTGGTTATCAAAATCCTTTTGTTGGAAAGGAGAAGAAACATAAAACAAAATAAAATAGCAAACTCTTTGCTATATTTGGATAGCTTAGAGAACAACAATATGAGACATTCTCATTTTCTATCTTCGGCTTGTTGAAAGAAAAATAATAAACTTCTCTTTTCCAATAGCCAACAGTTTGGAGAGATTTTTTTAAGAGAATAACATTCATATACCGTTCATTTTTCAAAATGCCAAAAAATAATTGCCTTCATTATTTTTTCAAGAACACAACCCCCACCTTCATTCATTTGTCATGAATTAAATGAGCTAAATCCTATATACATTAAAACCAAGCATTAAACCCTTTAATGAAGAGTACCATAATCAATTTCCTTTTAAAGTAAGTGGAGAGAGTTAAGAAAAACATGCCATCCATTCCTTTAAAAAGCCATTAAAGAATTGTCTCCATCCATGTACATTTTCACATATTTTAAAAGCCATTAAATAATTTAATGAAGAAGAGCATTACTTAAGAATGCTATCACAAAAATGGATCTTTTTTTATTAATTTTATTTCAATTAATCTAATTAGTTAAATCAAAATCTAGCCCAACATTAAATTTTCCTTTGGGCTTATAATTAACAATTAATTATTGTAAGCCCAACATTTAATTATAGGCTTAAGACTCAATTTAATTAACTCTTAATTAAATTGTTCTGGTCTAATTGGCCTAAATCCAATTCGTCCATTTCTCCCTAAACTATCTTATTTTCTTTTCGATAACCTCCGTTTATTTTTCCTACTTTCCTTGATAACCTTCCTAAAAGCCCAGTAGTGAATATAATTGGACTTAAATAATTTATGCGCTAATAAGCCCGAAATTAATTTATTCTCATTAGAATTAATTTCGACTTATTAACCAAATGTCATTTCACTAAAGATAATTGGTTAAACTCTTAAATTACTTAAAATTATGAAAAAAAATATTACAATTTATTAGTATGATGTCTAATTGCAAACTTTATTATAAACCATATTATAGTCATCCGCACAATAAATGGTTACCGTTTTACCCTTATGTTTGTTTTTCTTTCTAGATCTCCCGTTTCACTGAACATGATGATTAACACATGAGATCTAATCTTGGTGTTAAGACTTGATGGGTAGCTAGTCCACCAAACTATTGGGCAAGTTTAATCAGCAATCTCCGTAAAACATCTGGTAGTGGTGATATCACTATAAACTCTTTGTTTGAGTGAATGTTCCCTGATGCATGTTTCAATTAATAATTCCAATATGTGGACTCTAGATTGATTACAAAAATCCATTATGATCATATCAAGAATTATAATGAAACACACGAGTTCACCATTCATCAAGATTGTGGTTTGTAATAAACGATTGCTAAGGTGTATGTTTGAAGATTAAAGTAACGACCAACTTTATTCTTTAAAACATACGCAATTCTTGATTCATATTGTGAGTGGATTCATATAATGGTAATACTGTCTGAAAATATAAATTATTAAAGAATGAACATACTAGTCAAAAACTATTGTAACATTATATGAAAAAAACATGATGCATGTATGTATGATGATAGATTTAACAATACTTTAAAAAATAAATCTTTATATGACGGTTATTTTTCTTATCTACAATGGACTATGTGATGGTGAGCCATCTTATCCATTAAAAGAAAAACCAGGACTTTCAGTTTTAAAAATTACCATCTTGTCTAGATGTAATTTATTAACCATCCTATATTATTTCGTTTTATATCTCATACACAATGAATGCATTGCAAAGTCGAGGGTTGGAAAAGTTTTTAAACTCTTCTTTTGGACATCCCAGCCCATTTGGTAAAAACTACTTAATGACCTTTCCTATTTTAAAAAATCTGATTTGTAGATAGTAAAACAAAAATTCTGGCACTTGAAAAAAATCAAGAATTAACAGAATTTAATCAAAATAAAAACTGCCATTATCACAAAATAAAAAACAAAAACTTTTATCTATTTTCTTTGATCCATGGCCGCTCCGTCTTCAAAATTAGAGAATTTTGTATAGTAAAAAAATGAAAATGGAAAATTTCAGACATGGAGGAAATATGGCGATGATAGGCCACCCTCCTTTTTAAAAGCCAAATGAAGAAAACTTACAAGGTAAATCGATTTTCTATAGACGAACAAAACAGCAAACCAACACATACATGGCATATATTTTTATCACATAAAAAAATTTCATAGTTTAATTTAATTACCAACCCATGCCATATATAGGAGCCGAATCATGCATAATAAAACTGGCTCTGATACTAGTTATTGGATCGAAAACAAAAACATGCTTGGTTTGGTTAAACAGTAGATTTCAAAATTTTTTCTGAAACCAAAATATAGCAGAAGCATAGCACCAAGTCAACATGCTTTAATCCATAGATGATACGGTATAAGGAAAATAAATAAAAAATAAGCAAGACTAGAATATTACTGACTCCTCACCACAGCTTCGACTCCTTCCTGCTTTGTCCTCAACCAATCCGATCTACCACTTGTGCTCTTTGGACAACTTGGTTAGTCATATTGTGGAAATAATGTTTGAAAATATAAATTATTAAAGAACGAGCAAACTATTAAAAAACTTGGAAATTTGTATAAAAAAACATGATGCATGTATGCATGATGATAGATTTAACAAAACTCAAAAAAATAAATCTTTATACGATGGTTATTTTTCTTATCTATAACGGACAAAGTGACGGTGGGCCATCTTATCCATTAAAAGAAAAACTAGGACACTCCCACTCAAAAAGCTACAAAGCATCTTCATGCCTAACTCTTTGAGAAGTGCCATAATGTGGTCCATGCACTTATCAACAGAGCTATGGTAGGCAAGTTATTGATAAACCATGTTGACTGTGTTTGATTCATCCATTAAAGGTACTTACAAATCATGGCTTACTGGGAGGTCACATTTGCTACAAATAAGTAGACTTATCCTTTAGAAGACCTAAACCATGCAAGATCTAGTATTCATGTCCTCCGGAGGGGAGTAACACTTCACCATATACAAATGGGCCATCTTATGGAGACCGTGGACTCTCACATTAGCATCCTCTCCCACTCAATCATTTTCATTCTTTAATTTTTAATAATTACAATCTTGATTAGATGTAATTTATTAACCATCCTATATTGTTTCATTATATATCTTATACACAGTGAATGCATTGCAAAGCCTAGGGTTGGAAAATTTTCTAAATGTCATACAGTCACATAATAACTCATATTATTTGTATCTATTCATCCATTCATCTCGTGAATTAAAAAACTTCTTTTGGTTGTCCATCCTAGAAAATTACAAGGCCTTTAGGGTTGAAAATTCTTCTGGGACTTGGATATTCAACTTGCAACACTTCTCTTGCATGACCCAGCCTATTCGGTAAAAACTAGTTAATGAAATTTTGTATTTTAAAAGTTATGATTTGTAGATAGTAAATAAAAATTCCAGCACTTGAAAAAAAAACAAGAATTAACATAATTTAATTAAAAAACTGCCATTAACACAAAAAAAACTTTTACTAGCTTTTCTTCGATCCATGGCCACTGCGTCTACAAAATTAGAGAATTTTCAATAGTAAAAAAATGAAAATGGAAAAATTCAGATAAGGAGGAAACATGGCAATGATATGCCACCCTCCTTATTACAAACTAAATGAAGAAAACTTACAAGGTAAATCGATTTTCTATAGAAAACCAAAAGAGCAAACCAAAACATACATAGAATATATTTTCCCTTTGATGGTGCTTAACAACAATCCCAAAAAGCTCTTCTCACTTTGAACATGTCTAGTAACTGTGTCGACAGGTTGTTTTCTCACTGAAGGTGCCCAGCGTCTATGTCAATGGGTTGTTTCGCCCACCAAAGATTTGCCAATAGGCTGTTTTTTTATGGAGGGTGCCCAGTGTCAGTGGAAAAGGGTTGTTTTCTCATTGAACATGCACCGAATTGTGTCAACAGTTCTTTGGCTCATTGTGCACATCAACTGTGCCATTAGACCATTTTCTCATCAAACTTTACAAGCGATTATGTCAACAGGTTATTTTGCTCACCAAAGGGGCTGAACGACAAAGCTAACAAGTTGTTTTGCCTACCAAATTTTTTCCCACTAAAGTTTTCACACCAAAGGTGCCCAAGGACCGTGCAATAGGCTTTTTTCCCCACCAAATGTTCAAAACCACTATGTCATCAGGCTATTTTCTCACTGAACCTATGTCAATAGTTGTTTTGCTCATTAAAGTGGCCTAGTGTCAAAACCTAGCTGTTTTGCTTACCAAAGGTGTGCTAATGGGTTGTTTTCTTACCGATGGAGTGTAGTGACCATCTCAAAAGGCTATATCACCCATCAAAGCTGCATAATGACAATGCCAAATGGCTCTTTTCTCTCCGAAGGTGTGTTGTAACCATGCCAAATGGGTCTTTTTTCACACTGATGGTGCCAAGTGAACATGCCAATGAGTTGTTTTCTCTCTAAAAGTGCCCAGCGATCGTGCGATGGGATTTTTCTTATCGAAGGTCCCCAAAGTCTGTGCAAACGAGTTGTTTTGCCCACCAAAGGTGTGTTAACAAATAACTTGCTCTCTAAAGGAGCCCAACGATGGTGGCAATGGGCTCTTTTACCCACTGAGGGTACCCAATGACAATGCCAAAGGGTTGTTTTCCCACTGAAGGTATCCACCGACTGTGCTAACGAGTTGTTTTCTCACCGAAGTTAGCCATTGTCTATGCCAACTAGTTGTTTTTCCCACTAAAGATGGTCTAATGGGCAGTTTTCTCATAGAAAGTGTAACACCCCACTCCCATAGGACCCGAACCCGACATCGATGGTGATGTCCGAATCCGCGTGTCGTGAGGGTGGCGTCTTAATTTCACTTACACAATCTGATCTCATTTAAAAAAATTCTTTAATTGGAACGAGGCACACTCATTTGCGGAAATCAATAATAAAATTGATTCAAATTAGGCCCACTTTATTTCAAAGCATTTCAAAACACAATGTCAATCACAATACTTTCTGTACACTCATAAATTACAGAAAATCCAATTTATACAATACTAATTCTAA
>JAOSBN010115472.1:0-38347 GCA_027563595.1 Erythroxylum suave
ACGCTACCCTCGCAGGGCACGGATCCGGATATCACCATCGATGTCAGGTTCGGGTTACGCGGGAGTGGGGTGTTACACTTCTTCTCTCGAATGATTCCTCCAAAAGGACTTTAACCAATGGAATTACTCAATTTCTCAATTGCTTAGTCAGATAACCAACTATTTTAACTGGTTCCTCTGCACAACTCAAATTAGTTGCAATTTCAACTTCTTGAGCCACTAATACATGTGCTAGATTTGACCTATATTTCCTTATCATACTAACATAGAACATATTGTGAATCTGAGACATCTCTGGTGCCAACTTGTAAGCCAACGGTCCTATTCTCTCAGTATTCTCAGATGGACCAATGTATCTAGAGCTTAACTTTCCCTTTTTACTAAGCCTTAGCACTCCTTTCCAGGGTGACACTCTTAAGAATGCCTTATCTCCCACTTGATACTCCATATCCCTTTGGTGCTGATCCACATAACTCTTTTGCCTGTCATGAGCTACCTTTATCCTACTACAAATTAATTTTACCTTATCAATGATATCTTGAAACAACTCTGGGACCCCGACAATCCTTACGACCTCTTCATCCCAATATTAAGGCGATCAGCACTTTCTACCGTATAACTCTTCACACGGAGCCATACCAATACTATTGTGACAATGATTATTATATGCAAATTCAATGAGAGTTACATATAGATCTCTTGCTCCTTGAAACTCCAAAGCACAAGTTCTGAACATATCCTCAACAGTCTTAATTATCCTCTTACTCTATCCATCTATTTGAGGATGAAATGATATACTAAAATTTAACTTTGTACTCAATGTTGTTTGTAAACTGCTCCAAAATTTAGAAATAAATCTAGAATCTTGGTTTGAAAATAGATACTGTTACTCCATATAACCTCACTATCTCATTAACTTACCTCTGAGCTAACTGATCTGACATGTTGTTCTCTCGCAAAGGGAAGAAATGTGTCGATTTTGTCAATCTATCAATAATGACCAATATGAGCCTTGGAGTCCTCAGTAAACCCATAATGAAATCCATTATAATCCTCTCCCATTTCCACTCCAAAATAGGTAATGACTGTAACTTCCCAGCTGCAGCCTGATACTTTGCCTTAACTTGTTAGCAAATCAAACATTTAGTCATATACTCAACCATTTTCTTCTTCATCCCTGTCATCCAAAAATGTTGTTTCAAAATACTGTATATCTGGGTGGCACCAAGATGCATAGTATAAGCTGCCATGCGCGCTTCCTCCAAAATTTCTTTCCTCAAATCGTCAACATCAGGTAGACATAATCTCTGCTTCAACTATAATGCACTATCTCTTAACTCAAACTCAGAACTCGAATTCTGCTTTAACCTCTCAATAAGCTTCACTTATTTTGGATCCTTTCTTTGAGCTTTTCTGATCCTTTCAAGCAATACCGGTCTAAGCTTTAATGTAGCTAACAATACTTCATTATGTCCTCAACTTAGCTTAACATTCAATGCTTTTAGTTGAACTAGGTCTGGTAACCTCGATGTTTGAATTAGTGCTACAATGCTATTAGATTTCCTACTTAATGCATCAGCCACAACATTAGCCTTACTTGGATGGTATTCAATTGTGCGATCATAATCCTTAAGTAATTCAATCTCCTCCTTCATCTTATATTAAGCTCTTTCTGAGTCAACAAATATTTCAAACTTCTACGAAATATAAATATCTAAAATGTTTCACCATATAAATAATGTCTCCAAATCTTTAAAGCAAACACCATTTGCAGCAAGCTCTAAATCATAAACCAAATAGTTGAAGAGAAAACAAAGTCAAAATTCAAACAAAATCCTAATAAAGACCAAGCACACTCAAATCAAACATAATCACATCTAAATAAATCAAACAAACAAGTAAATAAGAAACAATCAAAAGAAATCTAAACATGTTAAGTTGAGTTCATTAGTTTGACCATTCCTCATGCATTCATGAAAAAGTGGAAGAAAGGAAAGAGATGACTTGCATCTATGCCCATTGACCTCGAATGCTTCACACTTGTCATTTTCCAACTCCAAAGCTCCATAGGGAAACACTTGAAGGGTTCACTCCACCTTGACTTGAGCTTTTCGGGAAATAACCAAAGTCTTAAATTGAATAAAAGCTCCAAGTCTCCACTTTTAAACTCCTTGTTTTTTATGTGAGCATCATGCCACTTTTTTGTTCTCTTTGTACAATTTGACATTTTCATAAACTTCCAATCGCAACTCTCCCAATTCATCAAGTTGTAACAGTCTCTTCTCACCTACTAGCTTCCATTCTATGTTCAACTTCCTAACTACCTAATAGGCCTGATGCTCCAACTCCAATGGTAAATGACAAGCCTCGCCATACACGATATGGTGTGGTACCTATTGGTGTTTTGAAAGCTATCCTGTGAGTCCATAAGGTATCATCTAACTTTAAAGCCCAATCCTTTCTTGACGTGCTTACTACTATCTCCAAAATATTTTTTAGCTCTCTGTTCGCCAGCTCTACTTGGCCACTAGTTTATGGGTGGTAAAGGGTAGCCACTTTATAATAAACATTGTATCTTCTTAAAAGGGCCTCAAACGGTTTGTTCTAGAAATGGCTCCTTCCATCACTTGTAATCACTTCAGGCACCCTAAATCTAGTAAAAATCTTCTTGATGAACTTTTGAACTACCTTGCCATCATTAGTTGGAGTAGTTACTACCTCAACCCACCTGGACACATAATCAACCCTAACCAATATGTAAGTGTTACCTGAGGAGGATGGGAATGGTCCCATGAATTCCAAGCACTAAATATTGAATATCTCCACCTCCGTTATGTTTGAAAGTCACATCTCATCCCTCTTTGATATGTTGCCCATTCTTTGACATATGTCAACTTCAGCACAAAATCTCGAGCATCCTTCAACAAGGTTAGCTAATAGAATCCACACTCCTAGATCTGTGCAACAGTCTTGTTAGCTCCATAGTGCCCTGCATAAAGTGAGCTATGACGTTGCATTAAAATTTTAGGCATTCCATCTTCAGTGACACACGTGCGATGCACCTTTAGAATGTGGCAGGTGTATTGTATAAGCCAAAAGGCATCCTCTGATACACGAAAGTCCCATAAGGACAAGTGAACGCTGTCTTCTTTTGGTCTTTCAAGTATGTAAATACTTGATTGTACCCTAAATATCCGTTAATAAAGTAATAAAAAAATGACTAGTCACCCTCTCAATCATTTGATCCTTGGTGGACAAATTTAGCTTCCTATAGCCAATACACACTCACTAACCGGTGATGGTCCTAGTAGACTTCTTCTCATTATGTTTATTGTCTATCACTGTCATGCCACCCTTTTTAGGCACACACTGCACTGGACTCACCGACTTACTATCTAAAATAGAGTTAATAATTCCTGCATCCAACAGCTTCACTACCTCCTTCTTCACAACCTCTTACATGTTTGGATTTAACCTTCTCTATCTTTCCCTTACAGCTTTACATCCTTCTTCTAAATTAATCCTATGCATCACCACATTGGGGCTAATCCCTCTAATATCAGAAATTTTCCACCCCATCGCTCTCATACTCTTTTTAATGGTCTCCGCCACTTTCTCTTCTTGCTCACAATATAATTGGTTAGAGATAATGATAGATAGAGTATGGTTTGTACCTAAAATAGTGTATCTCAAATAGCCAGGTAAGGGTTTAAGCTCTAAAGTGGGAGGCTTAACAATCAAAGGTGGTGTGATCAACTTCCTCATATAGTTCTTCTTCTTTCACACTCTTATCCCTGTGCACTTTATTAATTTCATTAACTTCCACTTCAACCTCCTTCACATGCTCATCCACAACATTAATTTTCATACACACGTTACCATCCATCGGTTTCTTCAATGATTTGAACATATTAAATTCAACCTACTCATCACCAATTCTCAACACAATTTTCCTTTCATGTGCACATCAACTAATACCCTACCAGTACTCATAAAGGACCTACCTAAAATCAATATACAATTTCTATCAGCTTTAAAATCCAACACAACAAAATCAACAGGAATAATAAATTTGTTAACTTTTACCAATTCATCTTCTATAACTCCAAATGACCTCTTTGTGGATTAATCCATTAGTTAAATTAGCATGGATGTTAACTTGACCTCTCCTAGTCCCAATTTTCTAAAAATAGACAAAGGCATCAAGTTAATACTTGCATCTAAATCATATAAACATTTAGAAAATTCACAATCACCAATAACACATGGAATAGTTAAACTCCTTGGATTTTGTAGTTTTGAAGGCATTTGGCTTGATATGATCAAAATATAATTTTCTGTCAAAGTTACCATCTGATTATCCTCCCAAATGCATTTTGTGTGATTATGTCCTTAAGAAACTTCACGCACTTGGGCATGCATTCCAAATTTTCCACCAATGAAAAATTAATCTATAGCTTCTTTAGTTTCTCCAAAAACTTGGAAAACTGAGTGTCCACTTGAGGCTGTTTCTCCTTTTATGGATACGAAAGTTTAGGATTGTAGGGTGGTGGTGGTACATAAGGCCTTTCTTCTTCTTTCTCTTTTTCTATCTTATTGCCTTTCCATTTTTCTTGACTATCTTTTGGCACACTTGGTTCCTCCATCTGCTTGCCACTTCGAAATATAATAGCCTTAAGTTGTTACCATAGATATGACCTCATTATTGCTCGGTAGACTACCTATACTTTTATAAGACAAAGCATTAGCAAGTTGACCTACTTGAACCTCCAAGTTATGGATAGATGAGGTATAGTTCTTCACATTCTAATCAAACTTTGCCTCCATCCTCTTTTGACTTTCCTTTTAGTTGGCAAACATACTCTTTATGGTTCTCTTCTTGAGTTGCCAGTTTGGACCCCAAAACATCCATCAACTTATCCATTTTGCTTTCTATAGATCTAATTCAATCTTGCTGAAAATCCAGATGGTCCTTATAGTCTTGCTTGGCCACCTATATTATTAGTGTTCTAAGAAAATTTTGGGTGGTTTTTCCACCCTGTATTATAGGTGTTCGAGTAAGGATTATTTCCTTTTTGTGGTTGGACTAAGTAATTTACCTGTTCTGTACCACTGGCTCCCAACAAGAAACATTCAACTGAGTTATGGTTTTTTTGACCACATGGCTCATACTGTACTTGCATGGCTTTTGCCATAGATGAAGATGCTCCTTGTATGTTGCTCAACTACTTGGTAAGAGCTGTGATCTGTGCCTGTAAAGTTGTAACAGAGTTAATCGGAATCATACATTTTTACTTCTTTTACCCCTGTCTACTCTTCTCACTTAACCACGAACAACTATTACTTGCCAATTCCTCCAGAATGTTATGAGCTGCATCAATAGTCTTCCTTATCAAAGAACCTCTAGTCGCTACATCTATGGTTCCTCTTGTTCTCTAATTTACACTATTATAGAAAGTCTGCAATAGGAACTCCCTCAGAAGGTTGGGGACAACTTCTCTGTAATTCTTTAAACCTTTCCCAGGCTTCATATAGAGACTCCCAATCACTCTACTGATAATTTGTGATCTCCTTTAGATCCTTGTCATCTTGGTCAACAGAAAATATTTTGTGAGGAATGCTTGGGCTAGCTACTTCAAAGTAGTGATCTGTCCTGAATTTAATGAGTTGTACCACACCTTTGCCTAATCTTTCAAAGTAAAAGAAAATAGTCATAACTTCACGGCACTGTTGAACATCCCATTAAATTGGAAGGTGTCACAAATCTCCAAAATTTACAACATGGGCATTTAGATCTTCGTTGGACAGCCTACAAAATTGCACACTATTCTGAAGTATGTTGAGGAGTGTCGACCTGATCTCAAAATTGTTATCTTGAATCGGTGGCCTCGCAACTCCTGGTCTCATAAAGGCTATCAATATCCTCTCATTTCCTCCTTACTCTCCTTCTTCAGTCATATTTCTTTGTATAATATCTCGACGCTTTGCTCTTCTTAACTCTCATTCGCATCTTGTGATATCAAATAACTCTTTCTCACTAAATTTTGTCGATCTTTGTGTGCTCCTTGCATTCATACACCTGCAAATACATAAGGAAAAGTATCAAAAACTCTTAAATCAAAGTAATCTAAACTAAACAAACAATCCTTGGCAACAATGTCAAACACTTATTGATTGAAAAACAAACTCCTAGTTTTATGCTCAAAACTGCAAGTATATGGGTCGTGACTTATAGTAATAAGTAGATTTCAATCCCACAAGGATTGTGCTTAAGTACAAATTAATTTAGATTAATCTTTGTTTAAAAACCAAATTTTTTAATGGAAATAAACTGAAAAATCAAATTAAATTAAACAACTAACAAAACACAAATGATAATTAAAAAATGTAGAAACTTGGAATTCAAGATTTTCATACCTAGAGATCACCTTTTCCCTATCTTATCTCCCCCCTATTTTGTTAATTGAATTGTGCCTCATCTAAGATGTTCTAATGTTTTAACTACCCTCTCTCTAGGTGTAATTAATTGTCCCTAGCCAAATTAAATGGACATTATTAAGCAATCTCTCAATCTACAAAATCAATCCTCCAATTCAACTAATTATGAAGTTATCCTATGGTTGATCAATTAAATTAGCAAAAATTTCTCTTTTAACTAATCAATTAACTTGATAAATGTAGGTATACAGAATGACAACTCTCATTGTACAACTCTTCACAAATAACCTAACTCAATCTCTCAATATATTGCAAGGTATAATTTCACCATTCATCAAAAGCTTCATTTATTCAAATCAACAAAATAGGAGTTTAACAAGAAGTTCAAAAGTAATTGCTACAATCAAATTAGCCACTCATGATGTCCATAACATCCCCAACAATCAAATAATCCAAGATACAAATGTTAAAAGAAAAAAATAAAAGAAAACGAAATTAATCAATCTCCTCCTCTTCTTGGCCCAAAGCTGGAAAATCTAGCATTAGTATGCTCTTTCCCAATTGTGAATGAAAAATCTTGAATCTCTACCTCTCCCGAAGCTCTAAACCTACATTTTTACATAGGGAGGTAAGTCTCCCATGAAGCTCTTTCATCCATAGGGGTCTATGACCTTATATAGTCTAGAAAACCTAAAAGTAAGTGAACCCCCCATGTATCTTCAAGTTAGACATCCCACGATCGTGGAAATTGACATGAAATCTATGATCGTGGGTTCTTGTGTTATGATTCTTCCTCTTCTCTTCTCCTTTCTTAGTCTCTAGCTTAATCACAAATGTGTCTAACCTCTTTTCCTACATTAAAATGATCAATTCTTACCCACTAAATCAACATCAAACATAAAAGAACACAATGAAGATCAAACTAAAAAAAACATACAAAATAAATCCTAAAACACAACAATAATTACCTATTATGCAAGAAACACATGCCAAATACCTAGAAAAACACACACTAATACATAACTATCAGTCAGTTAGCCACTTGTTGCAAGATAATCACAAAGACTTAATTGATTAGATTAACATCACTAATGGATTCCATTAATTCCCTATTTAATGACAAACTGTTAATAAAATAAGGGATAACAAAGCTCCCTGAATTGTCAATTGACATATGTAGTTTGTTTTAGAGGAAGTAGGAATCCTACTTACATAAGGTGACTACCAATAATTGATTAATAGTTTCTTTATTTGGTACCTCCACCCATTCTTCCTAAACAACCACCCATTCTTCCTAAACAAAGGTGGTTTAGGAAGAATGGGTGGTTTAGGAAGAATGGGTGGAGCTACCAAATAAAGAAACTATTAATGAATCATTGTTAGTCACCTTACATAAGTAGGATTAACCACCTTTGTCCATTCTTCTTCCTAGAAAGAGGTTTCTGACTCATCTTCTTCTATTACCTTCTATTACTTCTCTACTCCCTCTTCTTAGACAAAGACTTCTTCTTCTACTACTTCTTCATCTTCTATTGGAACCTTATTTCCACTTATAAGGGTGATTGCCATTCTATGTTCTTTAGGATTTGATTCATTAGGAATAGGCAAACTCCCAAGCATCTCACCAGATATTATCTTTACCAGTTGTTCAATCCGATTCACCATATTTTGTACGAGCCTTTGTTTGCCAATGCCTCATGATTGATTCTTGAATAAAATTGGCCATCATATCCTCTAGAGTTGGCTCCTTAATTTGAGGTGTTTGGTATTGTAAATATTTAGTTGGAGCATAATCATTCCATCCATAAGTGTAAGAGTTGCTCTACTTTAAATTGTAACTATTCTCGTAAGGTGCACCTTGAGGTTGGTTGTACATGTCAGGTTTCTACCATATATATGTTAGTTCTTGACATTCATGATTGTAATGGTTACTCTCATGAATGTCGCAATATGCAATAGATGTCGATTGAGTCTCCAAAAACATGTGAGGAAATAATTGTTTCCTATATGGTGATGTTATGGATCGTGAAGACACATCCTAGCTCCCATAAGAGTATTGCCTACTCCATCCTTCCATTGTGAGTTGTAGTGATAACTTTAAACCTTACTCTCTAAGATAAACTACAAACACACTATTAATGATGACAAGTTCAAAAGATAATTAAATAAACAAGCTAATAATACAACAAGATATAATAAAATAAAATAAAATAATATAAAAATAATGGCTAGAGCAATAGCATCTAGGTGTTCCTAATGTCATTGTCTTTAGCAATGGCACAAAAAAAAGTTGATTGGTTTTTTATAACAATATTAAATTAAACGCAAGTGCACGATTTAGTTATAGCTAACATGGGCAAGTACAGTCAATTCTCATAATGAAATTGAATATTGGTAATTAACGTTATCATATTATCTAGTCTACGAATTTGATTTTGAATTTAATAAAGAAAATAAAACTTAAGCAATTAAAATAAAGCAGGAAATAATATTGAGCAGAGAATAAAGAAATCACCTAGAAACAACTAATATTAAGAATTAGTGTCTAGGTAATGAATTCACTAAACCATTAAATAATTAACCTTTTATTATTATGCAATTTTTTTGTTGACTATTAGACCATGGAAATTCTTATCATATGCTAATAACTCATTTGAGAGTACTAACAATTAATCCTAGTGTTATTAGCCAAATTCCTCAAGTTAAAGATTCCAATATTAATTTACTGACTTGTGAGTTTTGTTATTAGGTTTGACTCTAATATGGAGGATTAATGTCGGCCAATCTTTAGGTTTGCAATCAACTCCTTTCAGTTATGATAGATCTATTTGTATAAATGATTTCTCAATCTCTACGTTATGAAATTAGATTATGTACTAATATTTGGATTTTATTAGAAAAAAAGTTGAACACATAATTTAATCATAATAGACCAATCAAAACAATTATATTAAATAAAAGAATCAAAACAATTGTAGCACAAACTAGGTTTCTTCAAACATAGATCCTAAAGATGTTTAGTCACATATGATAAAAAAAAGAAATCAAACATAAACAAGAAGAAAAATGAATAGAAATCAAAGAGTTTATAATTTTGAATCTCCCTTATTTTCTACCAAATGTTCTTGCAAGGTAGAGGTTTGAAGTTGATTCTATTGGATATGTTGATGATTTCTTCATGTTTTCCACATCTTTGGATCAATATTGGCCCTTCTAAATGATCTCTACATCTTTAACTACCACTGTAAGTTTGCTCTCTTAATTTTCCTCCGCTCATGTCTTTTTATAGTAATTTTTAGGGGTTTTGTGAGATATAGGTTTCATATATGAGTGTGTATTGGAAAGTGTATATCTCAAAATCTCTAGAATTTATGATTCTACACGGGTTGAGAGACATACACAATCACAGATACAACTGTGGATCCCTAATTTACTTCAAATCTTTGTTTTATTATATGTTTTCATCTGAATTCTTCTTCTTCTAGTCCATGAAGGAAATTATAAACTATAAATGTACTTAGAGAAAATTAAGTACCAAATATATAATAAAATTGTATAATATCAAGAAAAATACATCAAATATGAGTTTATAAATATGGTCAAATATGCATTTATTAGAGACCTACTATTTTTAAAACTATAACCCTATTAGTAGCACTCGCTACAATAGAGGAACTACTGGAAGATATCATCCTTATTTTACAACCCTTATCTAAATGTGGAGTAAGTTGGGTTAGTTGCATACAAATTGGTGTTACTAGAAGGATTGGATTGAACACTTGAATGATTAGGTTTACAGAAGCAATAACCTAACATTATTTTTATGGATAAGGTTCTGAAAGGGGAGATATTGTTACATAAATCATTATACAAAATATGAAGTTTTGTGCCTCCATATAGAGAAATAAATGAAGTCCCTTTATTATAGTTTTAAAATTCCCTATTATGGGTCAATTAGAAATCGATGATCAACTTACATATATCATAGATATCATGTAATGACCTGACAAGCCCTAATCATTATTATAAAATTGTTCTTGGTTTCCCTCTCTCTCTCTCTCTCTCTCTCTCTTAACATTTTATTGTAACTAAATTGTACCCTATGAATTAACATCACATTCTCCTTTAATGTGTAGTAAGATTTTGATGCTCTCTCTTCTCTATGTATTTCTCTACCTTTCTCTCCTATTAAATTCTTCTCTCTTCTTTCCTTTATTCTTTCATTTCTTACTTAACAAAAAATAATCACAAAAAGGCCAAGCAATCGAATGAGACTCAAACACCTTATCCACATCACCAACAGTCCAAGTATCTAGACCGCCCACACGAAAGGACAAGGTTTGTAAATTTGATTAGTTGTCACCCTTTCACAGAAAATGGAGAGATGAATTGATATCTTTTTTGATTGGATTATTGTATTTGGATTCATCGGGACTGATGGGGCTTGAACCTGCAGCTTTCGCCGAGACCCTCTCTAGAATATCTGCATCATTAATGCCCAGAGAAAACCATACCTAACAATACAAGTTTATCCATTTACTGAGATCACTTCATCAACATGCTATGCACTAGAAACCACGTCCTCTTTTTTTATTACTTCGAGTAAGTTTTCAATATTGATATTCAAAAATCAAATACATAAGTCATAAGTGAATCATTCATGTTCATTCAGATCTCAAATATGGTAATAACCACGTAAATAGTGAATAAATCACATACCTTGAGCGGAATTCATTACGATGTAAGAAAAAGCTTTCATCGATCACGAACTAGTTTCTCTCTCTTAACCCTCTTTCCATATTATAGTTTGATGGATAGCCCAATCCACAAATTTGTTTGTTCTGTATTTGCTTTTATCTTTCCTTAATTAGGGTGGAGAGAGGACTAGTTTATATACACTTCTCTGTTGACATTAAATCTTTTACGTTCATCATGTACTAAATTAATGGTTAAGATTTAACATAGTATTAAATTAAGAAAGCTCTAAACCTAGTTTAATATGGGCCTACATAAAATATGGGCCACAACATCATGCCAAATATTTCTTACTTTCTCCCACTCGGTCGGATGTTTCATCATTACATTTAATAGTATAAAATGAGGCTACAAAAAATTAAATCTTATAAACCATTACCATCATAAGCACCTCAACACAACAACTCACATAATGTGGTTTATGGCCATCATACACTGTATAGTCGTATACTCCTTTCCATATACCATTACATTACGAACTTATTATGTTGAGGTTCATAAGTCATACGTAAACAACATGTATTCCACATACTTGTTATGAAATATATACAAATTTCTTCTTCAAACAATCATGTATCCATAAACATAATGCATAAGAAATATAAAATTCAGAAACATAATATTATTGAGCTCAAGAGTGCTTAAACATCATCAACAAACATTATTATCAAGCATTGATACAACTCCTAAGCCCATGTTCTTTGAAGGTCTTTGGTTGTAAACCTTTAGGCAGAGGATCTGCAACTATGAGATTTGCCTTAATATGTTATTTATGAACTCTTTACTTCTAAATCTCCTCTTTGACAAAAAAATACTTTAATTCCATTTGTTTTGCGTCTCTAGAGTATTTATCATTTTTAGAGAAGAAAACTATTGCAGAATTATTATAATAAATTTTGATCTCTTATGGAATATTGAAATTATAATCGCTTAGGATGTCTCTCCCATATCTTTCATTTTAAAATTCTTATAAAGAAATTCTTTAGTCTTATGCAACAAACCCAAGTCATTTGTAGCAAGCAAAATGTCATCAACATATAGAACTAGAAATATAAACATACTCGCAGTGATCTTGGGACAAATACATTGATCAACAGTGATTTCCTCAAAAATCAAAATAAGTAATGATATTATTGAACTTAACAAACCATTGCCTAGAAGCTTGTTCAAGTTTATACATTGATTTCTTCAATTTACACACCATACTTTCTTTAACTTCTATGGAAAAACCTTCAAGTTGGTTCATATAAACTTCCTCCTCAAGATCCCCATTCAAAAAGGATATTTTCATGTTCATCTGATGTTATCTCTAAATCAAATTAAGCTATTAATGATAAAATTATTCTCAACGCATCTTTCTTCAAAACAAGTGAAAAAGTCTTTGAGTGTAACCTTTGGCAACAAGTTTAGCTTTATATGTTTCAACATTGCCACTCGAGTTACGTTTGGTTTTAAAGACCCACTTAAAACCATCTCATTTTGAACCTTTTGGCAAGTCTGTAACGTCCTAGACAATGTTTTGAGCCATTAACTTCAAATCTTCTTTCATAACATCAATCCATCTTTCAGACTTATCATTAGTTATGGCTTATGAAAATGAAATAGTATCATTATCAATGCCATAATAAAAATCCGACTCTTGTAAATAAACCACATAATCATCATAAATAACTGACCTTCTAAACCTTATAGGTTTATATAAAGCTATACCAACTGGTTTATTTTGCATGAGCTAGTCGTAAGTTAAGTTCTTCATGGGGTTCTTCTTGATTGCCCAAATGTTGTTCTTGATTATTTTGATCTTCCAAAGCAAGAACAACACTTATTGTGGTTGTGGGTTTAAGAACATATATGGGTAAAGGAACATTAACCCTTATTTTGTTAATATCCACAAATTGATTTTCAGCATTCCCATAACCTCACCATTCTCTAAAAATTTGGCATTGGTTGTTTCAACAATTTTAGAAATATGGTTCAGACAATAAAACCTGTACCCTTTAGATTTCTTTGCAGTCCATAACTCAAAAGGAGTTTTGGGAAGTACCTTACTAGGAACCTTGTTTAACAAATTTATAGCAGTTCTAAGTGTATACATCCACAAACTTTTGGGTAATAAGGAATTAATCATCATACTTCAAAACATATCCATTAATATTCTATTTTGCCTTTCTGCCACACCCTTTTTTTGTGGTGTACCTAACATAATGTATTGTGCACATATGCCATGACTTTTTAGGAACTTACCAAACAGATCAGGAAACTATCTAGATTCATCATATTTTCCATAATGATCAACACCTCTGTTAGATCTTATAATCTTCACTTTTCTATCTAATTGCCTCTCAACCTCCTTTACAAAGACCTCAAGGATTTTTAAAACTTGATAATTTTCATGTAGCAAATAGATATATTCAATCCGTGAAAAATCAACTATAAAGGTGATGAGGCATTTTTTTCCATTAAAGGGCAAAGTGTCAAAAGGTCCATAAATTTTGATATGTATTATTTCAGGAAACTGATTACTTCTTGTGGCTCCTTTCTTACTACGTTTGGTTTGCTTACCCTTAATGCATTCCACACATAAGCCAAAATCAGTAAAATCTAGATTCAATAGAATCTCACTAAGTAAGTAGAATGCTCATTCACAAAAATACGTTTCATTCCAACATTAAGATTGACAATAAATAAGGATTCAAAAAAATCATTGTTAGGTTTCAATTTATATAAACCATCTATAAGCATTCCATAACCAATAAAGGAATTATTCCTAAATAAATTGAAATAACCATGTCCAACTTTAAAGGTATATCCATCAACATCAAGTCTAGAAACAGAAATTAAATTTCTAGAAATTGAAGGTACATAAAGAGTATTCATTAGATCTAAGTGAAACCCAACAGTATCTAATGTCAACCTATAAGCCCCTACAACTTCAATTAGGGCCTTCATTCAGTCCCCATAAATAGAAAGTTGCTAGTTGGGCTTATGATTCGGATTGTAAGGAATCTTTGCATAAAAACATAAGTAGTGACACTAGAATCAAACCACCAAGTATTTGAAGGAGCTTCAGATAATTTGAAGCATACAAAAACATAATATATACCTTACTTTTCAAACCAAGCCTTATGTTTGTAACAATCTTTTTGATAAAGTCCTTCTTTCTTATAGAAGTGGCATTTATCTAAGTTTTGTCCCTTCCTTTCACCATCAGCAACCTGTGGAACTTTAGCAAGTTTTTCTTCTTAAAATTCTTAGCCTTTGTTTTGGATTTCTTTCTAGCTCATTGACCCACTGGGTTAAGAGAATGAACTCATTATTTCTTTAATCTTACTTCCTCCTAAATAAGCTTACTAAACATTCATCAATATTCCACTTATCATTTAATGTGTTGTAATTGATATGGAATAGTCCATATTTAGTAGGAAGTTAGTTAATGATAAACTGCAAAAAGGAGTCTTCCATAGCCATACCTAATGTCTTAAGTCTTACTACGATATTTGTCATATTAAGGACATGTAGTTGAATACTTTTTGACCCATCAAACTTAATGTCTATGATTTCAGTCATAAGTGTCCTTGCAAGTGCCTTACAAAGAAACGAAACTTAACTTCCATAAGCTTAAGAAAATCTTTGGCATTCTGATTTTTAGTGATAGGAAGAGTAGACTTAATGTTGTTGGCAATTTTCATTCACATAAAATTCAAACATAGCCTGTTAGACCTTGCCCTTGCCTTATAGTGTGCCTTTTTAGCTTCTGTACTGGTATCTTTAAGGTCAGCAGGTTTATCCTTTAATAGCGCCAAGTCAACATCCAAAGCACCTAAATGGAAAGTGACTTGCTTGCTTCATTTAGAGAAATTCACACCAGTAAGCAAGGTAATAGATGAAGCTTAAGAGTGAAGGCTTGTATCTTTTTAAATTAATGACACAAAGAATACGATTGTTTTCTTCATATTTTTCTTAAAAAATTTTCTTTTTTGCTTTTAAGTTTCTTGGATTATAAAAATGTGTTTGTTCCTTTAGGAACAAAACTCGTTTCATTGGTATGGTATGGAAAATTATAAGATATTAATAACAATAAACACTCTTATGGGTACTATTTGTAGCTATATAACTTTTTCTTTTTCACAACATCTAGAGCAAAGAAAAAATAAAGAAGGTTTGTTTGTTTTCACTTTAATTTTTAGTTTTTAATTTTTATTTTCCAATTCTATAAAAATATATTTGTTTATAATTTTTATTCTTGATTTCTTCGAGCGCTTATAACTTATGAGAATCATAAAAAGTAGTCTTTGTTTTACATTTTTTATAATATGATTTACCATCAATTAAGTATTTGTTATTTAATTATTTAATATTAAGTAATAAAAATTATTAATAATATAATAACCCCTTCACTATTTAAAATAAAAAACTAAAAAAAGAACTATTATTTCTTTATATTGTGTCTCAAATTTATGGTTTCCATTGCGTTGGTGCGAATTCAATCACCTCCATTTGAAATTGAAAATGAGAAAGAATTTCCAGAAAAGATTATAATATGTTTTATTTTATAACTACTTTAATTTTAACTTTAAAAATAAAAGTATTTAATTTAATAATTATTTAAAATATCTTCAAAAATGTATATTTCAAATAAAATTTTCTTTAATAATTTAAAATATGTTAATTTATAAACAAAATTTATTTATTAAATTATTTATTTAAATAAAAATTTTATTTTTATTTTATTAATAAATTTTATATAAGAGATTATAATAAATTTATTTATTTAATTAATTCGTTAAATTAATTTATCTTTAAATTTTATCTGAGATGTAATTATCAATGGTAATAAAAATATAAGTATATTGACATTAATAACCAAACTAGTTTTTGTTTTTTTAAAAGAATAAAAATTAAAAATAGAAAATGAAAACAAAACCTAAAACTAAAACTAAAACCACAACAGAGAAACATAAGTGAAACCAAATGGCCCCGGTTACCAATCAACCACAAATTTCGAATAAAAGAGAAGCCTTATGTAATGGGGCGTGGTTTTGTTCGTGACATCTAAAGTTGGTTGTATTAGGCACAATGAAAATAAATTTTAATATTTTTAATTGAATTTTAATAATTGAATAACTTGGAAAACATTAATTATGATTGAATCATATCTCCATATTTCCAGTCTCTATGGTTTTCATATAGTAGAGAAAAATAATTCAACTTTTGAGAGCGTTATAAGCCTTTACAGGAAGCATTAAACAGAAGAATAAAAAATTGAAAAAATATGCTCCAACTCATCAAATTTAGGCTCAATTCAGTATACATTTATTGAAGTTCACATGTCTTCCTTTCTAAGAGTGATATCAAGAAAATAGAAAGAATTTTCAAGGACTTCTTATGGAATCACTCAAATAGGGCAAAGGATATTGTAAAAGTTAAGTGGTCTAATTTGTGTTATCTATAAGAAAAAGGGGGGGAGGGGGCGTAGGTCTGGGGGTCTAAATATTTCTTCAGTCTGACTAACTAACAAAGCTCTCATCCTTAAAAGATTACTGTGGATATTTGAGGATAGGAATTCCTGGATCAAGTGACTACATTCCCACTTCCTTAAAGGCAAATGCATATGAGAAATAACTAAGAGTGAAAAAAACTCTTACTTTAACCAAGTACCTCACTTGAAAAACCTAGTCTAAAAGGATGTATTATATGCAATTGGCAATGGAAAACAAATCTCTCCTTGGTTTGATAATTGGTCAGGTCAATATGCACTCATTCGCTGCCAAGGTATACTATGGAATACATTTAATTTCCCCCTCCATGCTAAGCTAGACTCTCTATCAATGGGTAAAACTGGAAAATTTGCAACCTCAATATCCCCCTAATCCTCTCAATTCAAATACGTTCTATTAAAAAAAATCAGCCTATTTAAAAACTTTCAAGTAAACTCATAAAGGACCTAATAAGAGTAACGAATCCACTAGTAGATGGGCATAGAATTATCTAGAACAAGTTACTACCTACCAAAACTTAATTTCTCCTTTAGCTCACTATAAAAAATATAATTAATACTGTTGATCAAATTAGGTACCTTGATATCAAAACATCCTGTCCATCTTGTTCTACACATGAGGAAACAAAAGATAACTACTTTTTATGTGTACTGTGATCAAAAAATTTTGGGAATTTGTTAAACAAAAATGCCTCTGGCTTGTTCTAGCAGGCACATTCACTAGTGTTATTCAATGGCTTTCAACTTGAAGATCACTTTTACATCTAACAAGCAAGTTCATAAGACAGCTACTAGTATGTGTGTGTAGGACATGTGGAAAGAAAGAAATGCTAGAAGGTTTGAATCAAAGTCCAAATTAATTGAGGCTCTCACCATTGAAATCCTTGATAGTATTAGGGAGCTTATACTGTTGAGAAATCTAGCTCCAAATTGTATCTCTAACCTACTATCCTCCTTGAATATTTAACTATTGTATTTGTAATGTAATTTATGACTATTGTTAGGTAGCATTACTATAATTTCTCTCTTGTTGAAGTGTACTCTCCTTAAGTCTCCTTCTAGGATATAATTCCATTCTTTATCCGTGAAATTATTTTTTAAAAATTTTCGAAAAAGCTAAAAAATATGTGGCTCTCATTTGCTAGAATATTATAATTAAGAGTTTATATTCTTAACTATCTCCAAATATATTTATTGTACATCCCACTTTCTTCTCTCACAGAAAATAACTAAGGAAATAGAGAAGCTCATGAAGAATTTCTTGTGGACAGGTGGCATAGGAAATCACCATGATTCAAAGATATTCATTCAGGAATGATATTCATCAAGGTTTAAACCAAGAAACCAATGTGGTTTCAGCTAGAAATTGGAATCTATATACCCCATATATAGTATCTTAAGTTATTAAAGTGGGGGTTGTTAGCACATATTCATATCCAACTTATTTTCTATTTGTAATTTTTTCTAAAATTAGTAAAGGGTGATAAAGTTTGATTTAAGGACAAAGCATTCCCTTTTGGACCTAGGATTCCTATTGAACTGTAATTATACATTTACTTATTAAAAAATGAGGAGAGGTAAAAGAAAATTAAAATTAAAATTCCTACTTATAATTAAAATCGAGCTATAATTATTCTAATTTAATTTTAATAAAATCAAATATCTCATATTTATTTGTTGAAGTTTCTAAACCTTCACAATATTATATAACTTAATATAAATTGATTATTCTCTTTTTAACTATTCTTTTATATGTGACCTATTAGATTCCTGATATGTTGATTATAAATTATAATTTTAATCTATAACTAGAATTAGGAAATTTAAATTTTATTTAAATTTTATGTTTAATTCTTCAGTTAAATAATTTATGATCATAAATTAGGATTAATGTTTAATAACATGTCATTACCACCTAAATATTAGAATGTTAAAGTGGTTTAACTTCACATATCCATATATATGTATATATATATATATACACCAATTATGTTTGTTCTTGCGAATTAGTAATTGCTTTATAATTAAATATTTGAGAATAATTTTTTAAATATTAATTTAATTTGTCCAGAGAATTCCCTAAATCATCACTAATCAAGAATAATGGAGCATTCTTCCTAATTACTTTAGAATGACATATCTTTTATTGACTTACTCAATTATCTCTATATAGTTCATATTATATCTAAGTAGTACCGATTAAGCTATCATAAATACAATATGTTATAAGTAGCTTCAAAATATAGTAATTCACACATAAGATACTTTGATAATCTCAAATATAAGGATTTAGTATATAGTCACCATAATAAGGAAATCTGTAAACATATAAGAAATATTTAATTTTAGATCCTCAAAAGCAAATCATTTTAATTAACTTATTCTCTAATAAGCACCCACATTTTTGTTTAATTATCTTTACAATTTAATGTATAAGATTAATTACTTTCTTTTTAAGAAAGAAACATAACATGCGTTGGTTTTACCATTCATCAATATCTTATCTTGACGAAATTACATAAGAACAATGTAGGTATAAATGCAAATACATAAGAACACAATAATTATTCCAAGGATTTTACCTTTAATATTAAAATATCAAATAAAATATAAAATATATAAACATAAAGAATACCTTTATTAATTAAAATAATAATGTCATTCATAAAAGTAAACCAATTGATTGGCTGCAATAACAATATCCCACTTGAATTAAAATCAATTGCTTATGTATCTAATGCCATAACTATCCATATGTTAATTATTTCTCTTTTGAGTTAGTGGGAACTCCTTATAATACCATGTCTTTTCGCTCTTCTCCTCCCTGATCAAGTGAAGCTTCCTAAGTACATGTTTGGACTGTTGATTATAATGGCATCATTATTGTCATAGTATAATAATATTGACTCAACAATGCTACGAACTGCTCCAACTTTGGTATCCTATAAATTTGAATTTATTTGACTTACCTTGAAGTTTATCAAATGTTGTATACTTCCCATAAGCTGCATATTCCCAAGTCCTTAGGTATGACAACTTTGGTTTATCAATAGACAATATCTCACATGGTGTCTTATTCACTAATTTGGATAAAACTTTATTTAGAAGGTAAGTAGCAATTTTCAAGGCATATCCTCTAAAGGAGATAAGAAAGACTATATGACTCATCATGAAAAGTGACGTATTAGTAAAATAAAGTTTCTTTTATTAATCATTCCATTATATTGTGGAGTTTTAGGAAAAGTCTATTATGAGAGAATCTCATTCTCTTTTAAGTGATCAAGAAACTTATGGTATGAGTACTCACCACCTTGATCAAATCTAAATTTCTTAATATTCTTACTAGTTTGTTTCTCAACCTCAAGTCTAAATTTTTTGAACTTTTCAAATGATTCAGTCATTTATTTTATTAGGTTCACATAACCATATATAAGATGATCAAATATAAATGTAATGAAATGTGAATATCGACCTCTAATGCCAACACACATAAGACTACATATATTTGAATGCATAAGGTATAGTAACTCAATGATGAGCTCTCCTTTTTCAATAAAGGATAATTTGGTCATCTTTCCCAAAGCTAATTTCACAAGTTTCACATGATTCATAATAAAAAAGATACAAATATCCTTCTCTATGTAATTTTACGATTCTAATTTCATTGATATGAACTAACCTATAATGCCATACATAATAAAGATTTTGGTTTCTTACCTTTCTTTTCTCACTATTTATGTTAAGGATTGACCTTTAAAATATTATTCTTACAAACCATTTATAATTAATATAGATCTATAATAAGCATCATGTTTATAAAAAAGAAATAACTTTTAGTTTTAATAATAATGATAAATCCATTTAAATCTAAATAAGAAATGGAAATAATATCGTTATTAATGACTTGAACATAATAATAATAATCTATTTCTAGTACAAGACTAGAAGGAAAAGCTAAAATCTATGTTCTCATAACTAATACAAAAACCTTTACTCCATTTCCAGCTTGAGGTCCACTTTCATTTTACATAATATTCTGCTTCTTGTTAACATCTGTATGTTATTACAAATATAAGAAACAATACCCAAGAAAGTGGAATAGAACTAGAAAGACTAATCCTAATCCAGACATAACTAAAGAAGTATCTTTCTTAAGCTTCTTCTCTTGTAGGCTAACAAGATAAACTTCGCAATCCCTCTTCTATTTTTTGTTTCCTACATAATGTAAAAATATGCCCTTATCATTATTCTTTTTCTTCATGGCATTTTTTGAATTTGGTACTAGTAAAAACCTTTTATTTCTTGTTTTTATTCTTCTTAGAGCTCTTTTCATTACTTTTAGAAGAATCCTCAATAGGAGCATAATTGGTTCCTTCATACAGCATCCCTTTTTGGCATTAAACATATTCAGTGCTTCATGCAATGACACATTCTTTTAAGCCATATGAAAGTTCATAATGAACCTTGAAAAGTTTGAAGCAAGAGAATGAAACACCAAATCAATGTTTAACTCATATTCTATGATATAACACAATTGGCCTAGTTTTTTTTTTAATATATCCAATCATCATTAGTATGTGCAATACCACCTTATACCATCTTTCATTGATATAATGCTAATAGAAGTCTTATAACTCACCACCTTATTTTATGCATCAAATAAGTCCTTAGGATGTATAATTATAGTAGGAGCATCTATGTTTTATATTGCTTTTGGAGCTTAAGAGATAAGCTAGCCAATATCACATATTTAGCTTGTTCAACATCATTAATATAATGTTGATATGTCTCCCAAACTGCACTATTGCATCTGAACTAGGTTTCGCTAAAATTAGAGTGTCAAGAGCATATAGTTTCTTTTCTTAATTGAGAACAACTTTTAAGCTTCAAAATGGTGCAAGAAATTATGTCTAATAAGCTTATCGGCATCCAAGATGTTGTTCCTCCTGAGCAAATTGTTACTCATTTACCTATCAATCAAAAGATATAAAAATAAAGTATTATTTTATGTCATAAAACAAAATAAAATCAGGACTTTAATAAATATTGGATATGCCCATTATTTTATTAAAAATAATAGTCCTCAACATTAAATCAAGAAATTATCAAATAATTTTCTAAAGGGTTAGAATCCTATTCAAACTTAGTTAGTCTTAAGTTTGCTAAATAAACTAACTTTAAACTAGATATATAATAACTTTATCAATTATGTCTTACGTGACTCCTAAATCTATAGGTATAACTCTTTGATAAAATATATCTTTTATATTATTCCTAACCATGCCTTTAAATTTATATATCATAAGTTTACTCATCCAAATCATACAAATTTAGTTAAATAAAACCCATTAATTTATGGTAAAATGTATTTGAGTTAAAGGGTCTTGAGTTTGCTTAGCAAGCCTTATAATAAATATAATTGGTTTTAATCTTAAATAATGGAAAACAACTATCACATTCTTGTCATGTCCTTAATATTTAATTGAGTGACTTAAATTTTAAAAAATTTAGGTTTTATGAAAATTATTTTAATTTTATTATATATTTTTTCTTACAAAATCAAATTGTGAAAGAAAATCCTTTAAAATCTTTGCTTGATTATAATTATCAATTTGATAATGTCACAACCCAACCTTAAACTATGACCAACGCTAAAGGAACAGTAAACTTAACATTTACTAGACCCTTAACAAGTCTAAAATGCTATCAAATCTCTACATCCATAATAAAGATGAGACTTCAATATGATCAAACTCATATTAATAATAATCAAATAGTTATAACAATATACAATACTGAATGTGCTACAATGTTGAGATAGTTAATATAAGGAAAATCCAACATATATAAGACTACTAAGGCTCTAGATATGTTGACATGATTGGGGCCAACAATCGTGTCATAGAAGGATGTGGAGGTTAGGTTGAGTGTGGCTATCAGATGATAGTCCACTACATTGGGCCAAGTGATACCCACCAAGTAGCTCATACTACAACAATCCTCCATATCATCACATATAAAGATGAGTATAACATTGCATAACCAAAATATGTATACCTGTGTGTATATGATAATGTTGGTGATTTCCATGATGAATATGAGAATGAATTCTATTGCATGTTCATAACCATGACTATTATCTCATAAGTACAATGAACTCCATCGCATCGAACCTAGTGTCTTTAAGTCGAGGGTTCAACTAGTGATTGATCTATAGAAAGAAAAGTAGGAATGATTATTAGGATTTAAAACCTAAACTAATTTTAGATACCTCAAGAATAAGACCATGACTCAATACTAAAGAGCTTTATTTTTTATTTAAAAATTGCAATGTCAAGTTTTACAAGGAGCTTATAGAAAATTTGACAAAGTTTTCCCTATAAAATAGACATCTCCCTTCTAAAAGGAGGGCCATTCTTGCAATAAGAATACACCTTTACATCTGCTAGTAACCACAACTCAATTTTGGCCTCCAAACTACATATCTATTCCCAATTAATTCCACATTTACATCACAAAATCCATAATAATCTAATTCATAATTCAAATAAACCAATTTCTATCCCATACACCCTCAGTTATATTCAATGCATCTAGATATTCTCAATTCTAATTAACAACAACTCAATTTAATCAATTTCATGCATTTTTATAAGAACATAGGGTACACACACCAATGCCAAAGAGGCGGTGATCTTCACCACATTAGTTTGACCTATTTCTGTTCACCAATAAAATGGGTCGATTGGTGTACAATTTCCTTCCTTTCTTGTGTTTTTAGGTCTGTTAAACATGATAGTGGTGTTAGTTTCATCCAAAAATGAATAAAATGAGATATCGGTGACTTACCTAAATGAAACGGAATTTCCAGTCGTGATTCCTCCAGATCTCAGTTGTTTTTGATGAAATAAGTAGAGGGGTTTTGTAGAACATCCCAAGAGCTTTTTGTATAGTCCTAGATCATTAGAAATGGTGGCCAAACGTGAAGGCATGAGTATCGAAAGTCGGAAGTGAATAGTGACCTATAGGAAAAAAAAGTTTAAGAAAGGAATGAACTTAAGCTTTTTTAAGCTCAACTTATACTTTTACAGGATTTTCTCCTTATTGGTCCATTATGTGTAATTTAACAAAAATTTGGATCATTACAAATTATCAATTTAATTTAATAGTTCAACTCTTTGAAAAATTAAAATAAATTAAAAAATATTCCTAATAAAATTAACCCTTTTGAAATAATTAGAAAACACTTTTTCTAGATTTATTAGGAATTTAAACTAATTTAATTAAAAAAAGGCTTAAAATATAAAAGATGAAAACAAAAAGATAAATATGGATTATGCACACATATGCCTTATTTAATGCTCCAAGCATTGAATAGCAAATATGCCTGACAATTTAGACTTGATCTCTAAGATATATGTCCCATCGTTTTCTCTAGCTAAGGTTTCCAAATGCTTACCATCCCCATCCTTGGTTTCTTCAGTCTCCATCCATTATTTGTGCTCCTCCTATCCTTCTTCTTTACGCATCATCTATACTTAGGCATGTCCCTCTTCCATCGAGGGAAAATTTTTCCCTACTGGTGGTGGCAATCGCCATTGGTGACAAAGGAGGGCAATTTACCAATGAAGATTCAAGTCATTGGTGAAGATCCATTATGGTCAATACAAAACCAAAAACATAACGTGCATATCTTAGTCAATTCTTATAAACCTAAAGCTAGGGGACATGCATTTGAGATTTAGTAACCAAACTAAACATACAAGTAATCCCCAAAATATGAGCAATAGTAGCCACAATCAAATTTAGAAGCAAAACAAAAGCACAGGCAAACGAAGGTTTTTCTAAAAGCAAAACAAACATGGAAATAAAACCATGGAATATTTAGGTAGAGTAAAACATGGGAGGCATGTTATTTGAAGCTTTTAAAAATAAAAACAAAGTATGTAAGACAGACGTGTGTTTTCCGAAAAACATTAACAAACGACATGTGATATATGGTTTTATTTTTCAAAAAATTAAAACAAACCCTAATCAATATTATAAAATAAATTAAAAACAAGTTTCTAAGCCTTAATTTTATCAAATATATAATAATCAAGAAATTTTAATAAAGTTAAACAATTAAAAGATGTTTTGATGTCACTTTTAGAAAATTAACTGTGATCTAATCACGGACGCAAAGAAAAATAATTTTATAATAAATCTCAATAATTGAATAACTTTTAAAAAAGTAATTATAAATAAGTGATTAAATCATACTTGATTCAAAATCATAAACATTTGTTCCTAAGGTGTTAATGACAAGCTATCCATAAGTTCAACCTCTTACAACATCTACAAAAACAAAGAAAAAACTCAACTTTTTAAGAGGAGAAAGCATAAGTTTTAGCTCTTTTATACCTTTCTCCTATTTATAGAAAAAAGAAAAAAAATTCTTTCTTATTAAAATTAAAATTCTTAATTATAATTAAAGTAAATCTTTAGTTATAATCAAAATTTAGTTTTAATAAAAATCAAATATAAGATATTTGATTCCAGAAGTTTCTTAAACTTCATAATTAAGTCCAACTTAATTTAAATTGATTTTTCTCTTTCTAATTGCTATTTTATGAGTGACCTATTAGGTTATAATAAGTTTTCAATGATTATAAATTATAATTTAATTAATAATTTGAATGAGATAAATTAAAACTCCTTTTAATTTATCTTTAATTCTTTAAAACAAATTATAATGACTAATAAAGATTAATGTCCAGCAACCTATCATCAACTCCTAAATATGAGGAATTTCAAAATAGTTTGACTCAACATGTCCATGGGTGGTTATGATGTGTAACTTAATCCTTTAACCATCTAATATTCCAATTACACATAGATTACAGATTTAATGTCTACTCTTTTAAATCCAATCATGTTCATTCTAGTTAATTAGTAACACATTTGTTTAAGTATCTTCATACTTTAATTTATAAAATCAATTACTTTCTTTATAAGAAATAAACATAATGTATGCTAGTTTAATTGTTACATCAATATTTGGTATTGATAAAGATACAACTATGAATAATTTTGGAATAATATACAAATGCAAATTGAATCTCATAATTATGATCACTTCATAATTTCAATTGCACATTAATTATTATTAGGACTTTAATTTTACTATTAAAACATCAAATGTAATTAACAAAATACATAAAGATAAAGAATGTCTTTATTAATTAAAATAATAATGTCATACATACTAATTATAACCAATCGATTGGCTACTAAGGTATAAACTAGCATACTGAAATTATAACAAATGATTTTTGTTTCTTTTTCAAATAATAAAACATTAGGAGGTGGAACAAGCATAAGAATCCTAGGCCTAATCCTTCCTAGAGTTCTCAAATTAAATGATGTATTGTTACCTTTGGTTTTACCCACACGAAAAAGAAATAATCATAATGGCTTTAAATGAAAAAATTACAAAGGGGTCAATAATTAAAAATAACATATAAAACAAAGCACTCTGATGACTTTTTGAAAGAAAAACGAACTCCATTAACTCCAATTGGCAATCAATCTAAAAAAATGCTTAAAACTTTAAGTTATGAATAAGTTTTCAAAAGATGTTTTAAAAAGGTTTTGAATTATGCAAAGTTGACCAAAAAGTAAGAATTGATTAAACTTATACATAATTGGAAAATTAAGTGAACTTAATTATGAAAATATTAATTGAAACTTTCATATCACAAAATAGTAGCTAATAGATTAATTTGACTTAAAAAATATTGAACTGAAAACCTAGCATAACTAGCCATCCTTGTATATAAGCTCTTAGGTCAATTATAAGACTTATAGCTAAAGAAAATTTTGAGGAAAAAATATCATATTTGGCTAAACTTGACCTAAAAAATGAGCATGTTGTAACCTGCCTCCCTTTTTAGATATATTAGTTAAATTTCTATTGAAGAACATGACCTAACACACTATTATATATGAATATATGCAATTATTTAGAAACACAAGTTATAAGGATATGTCCTTTAATAAGGTCGTGTTATAGAATATCTCTATTAGCACAGAATCGTTTATAATAAACATGACCTATAAGACGAATTTGAAACACTATTTTTTACTTTTTGTGTGGAGTGTTTCAATGAAATTTGAATAAGTATTGACATTTTGGTTATTTAGATACAATAATGTTTCTTTACTTCGTTCTTCATTGAACTTCAAAATTATCAAGTAATTGTTTCTTTATTGCATTCAATTGTTTAATAAATTTGGTTCTTGATTCTTTACAATAAATGAGCATATTTTATTTATATATCTTATTTAATTTTCTAAGATTTAATTCAAACTTTTTTGTACGTTCTTTAGAACTTGTTCCTAGGTGGCTTTATATCACCTTTAAAAATTGAAGTTATAACTAAACGAAACATTTTCAATTTCAATATAAATGACAAACTTTAACAAAATTGATTATTAGAAATTGTCAAATATGCTTCTAATTGAATTAATTGACCATCAATTTAACAAAAATAGTATAATTTTCTTAATATAAAAGAAAAAAATTTAGCATGTCAAAGAGTCTAAAATCTAAATTCAAAAAAAGTTAAAAAATAAAAGATGCTTAGAGTTTATAAACCTTAAAACGACTTTTTAAGAGTTTTTTATCAACAGGTCCAAATGAAAACTGATAAAATACTTCTAAAAACTCACAACTTGGTAGAGGAAATAATGGATTTTAAAGGAAATTTGAGAAAAGAGATTATTAACTTTGAATGGATAAAAGAAGGAATGTCAAGGTATAAAAATTTGATCAATTAGCTAGATAAATATATGTCTAATTAGCTAATGATTGGGTATTTTCTAGACAGTTGCCAATAAAATAGCTTATAGAAGGTTTACAATGAATTATATAACTTTTACCTTCAACCTTTTATTTGTTGATGCTAACCAATAGGTTAGCCAAAGGTGAATAAAGTAAAAAATAAAATCATTAACAAGAACACTCAAAATTGAATTTAAATGAAACTAAATTGAATTAAATGTTTTCAAAATGATTAAATATGTATAGGAACATATGAAAAAATTAATTAATCACAAAGAACATGCATCATATTGAATTCCCTTCTAATTTTTCAAAACCTATCCTCACGTAATGGTATAGTGAAACTATCAACCAATTAGTGTAACGTTTCAATAAATTTTATTTCAACGTCCTAATTTTACGTAATATCTTCATTAAAATTATACTTAATTTCTTCGTGTTTAGCTTTAGATTATTGATGTGTTCTTCATAAGATAAATGGGACTAGTATTATTATACTTAATAGGTATCTTTATAAGTTATATATCATAATCTCTAAGTTATTGCTCGAGTCAAACAAGTAACATATATTCAACTTTTACAGTTAATAAGGTAATAGAACTTTGTTTCTTACTAAAGCATGAAACTAGTGTATCATCTAGGAATTGAAAAAGTTATAAGTGCTCTTTCTATTGTAAAGACTACCAACATAATCTATATTGAAATAGCTAAAAGTGTACTTTTAAGTTACTTAAATGACCAAAAGATGGGACTCTATTAGACTTGATTGAAATCTAACACCCAAGCATGCACTAAACAAAATATTCGGCTTACTTATAAAGTAATGTAAGCTAAAAAGCATACCTCAATTGAGATTTACATCAATCGACTTACTTTCTTGATTTTTTTTTTAGCTTAGTTATGACACTTCTAAGTGTTGCTAATGACTTAGTTTTATTTATCATAAAGTTTTTAAGGAATTCTTTGGTACATTGCGAGATTGATAAGATGTTCTCCTTCTTTTTCATTATCTAAAGCCTAAGAAAGAATTTGAGCTCACCCATCGTACTCTTGTTTACTCGCTTGATTTTTTTTTCTATGTGAATCATTTTGAGAAGATTTATACTAGTTAAGAATATATAATTTCAAGAAATTTTTATTGACATTTTGCTTTTTCCTTATAAATTAGTAAATCATGCTAATCTCACAATTTCTACTTATACATTTAGAAAATTCCTTACATTATATTTTATTAGTTGCTCCAAAAATAATATCATCAATATAAATTTCAACAATTATAATGTTATTAATATGATTTTTAATGACAAGTATTTTATCAACTTTATATTTAGTAAATCCATTTTCTAAAGAAATACACTAAACCTATCATACCAAGATCTAAAATTTTAAATTATATAAAGCTTTTAAAAGTTTATAAACATAGTTAGGTGCATTATAGATTTCAAAACTTAAAGGTTGATAATCACTTCTTCTTGTACAAAACATTTAAAATTTTACTTTTAAAATAATTTAAAATCCATACACAATGAAAATGTAAGTAATAAATTTAGTAACTTCATTTAGACTAAATGGTGGTTGTTGTTAACATTTTGATGATAACAAAACTTAAGTACTATTAATGAGTTTTATTTTTTATGAAAGTAATAAGAGAACATAATATAGTCATGCAGAAATCAAGAGACATTTTTATAAAATTCCTAAGGAAAAATTGAAGTTAGCCTCATAATAAATGAAGATTAGACTTAAGGAAAAAGAAGATTAAGGCATATCAAGGTTATAAATAATTTGTAATGTTTATTACACTTTCACTTTGTCAGCTTGATAATGTTAAAGACTCATTTTAACTAATTGTATTAGTATTTTCATTCTTAAGAGGGACTAAAATTTTTATTTCAAAGAAAACCCCCATTAGCTTTAAAAAGTTCTTTGAGGAACATTTTGAAAAGTATTTTTATTAAGAATTTAGTATATTGGTTAACCTATATGGAGTGGTATTTGATGAATGTAGGTTAAATTTTTCAAAATTAATGTACTGAGAGTTTGTCGTAATATTGGTTAAAATATTGATCATCCAATATACTACACTGATTGACAAATATAATCCATTAGTTAGCCAATACCCCACTATTAGTGAATCTTGTGCATTGGAAGCATATTAGTTAAACAATGTGTTACAAGTAGCCATTGTAACCAGTTTTTTGCTCTAAGCACTAGTTTAGGTCCTAAAACCCTATATATTTTTTCTCATGAATTTTTCATTAAAAAGCATTTGGGTGTTTTTGCACATATATTTTGAAGGTTTTTTAAGCATTTGAACATTCATTATCTTATTTTTGGTGAGTAAGCCATACGTTTGCAATTAAAATATAAATCAAATCAACCAAGCTTCTAGCATTGTTTTTAAAGACTAGGATATTAGAAACACTTTATTTCTGTTAATCTAGCCATTATTTTTCTTTCACATTTATTTTTTACTTTTCCTTTATTTATTTATTCATTCTTATAGCTCTTTGTCTTTACCTTATATTGGTGGCTTATTTTCAATATTTGCATAATCATTGTTATAGCTACTAAACATAATGGAAGGATGGATAGGATAGTATTCTCTAAGAGATTATGGTATTTCATCCTTTATTAGAATAAGAGGTAAGGTGACATATGTTTGGAAGTTTAACTGTATCCATAATGTGTTTTGAAATTTGTGGTAGTGGCTATCGTAATCATGAATGTTAAGCATTGGACTACGTGTAGAAGAATCCAATTTTCTTAAAAACAAATGACCTCAAAATAACCCCTATAGGAATATTTATAGTCCGAGGTAGAGTAACTATCACAACTTTACATGGAATGATCAAGTTCCACCTAGATTTTTATAAAAATAGTAGCAAGAGGAGGATTGACATCTTGAGGAGCTGCTAGTGAAAGACATTACTATAACTGAGGCTACCATATATAAAACAAAGTAAGTATTTTCCTCTTTCTAAAATATAGGACTTATGACTAGAAAGTTTTTTGATCTTGTTTTCAGAAAGTAACTAGGAATTTTATATAGATATATCAAGCCAAACTTTAGGAAATAAGAAAATACAAAAACTTTAAGGGGTCAAGTGGATCGAGAAATTAGAGTAAATGAGGAAGTTGTTGTTTAAAAAGAGAAGAAAGAAGAGAAGGAAGAGGAAAAACAAGAAGAGGAAAAGAAGGGTCCAAATAAGGAGATTATTTAAGAATTGTCTTTAGTCGTTCTAACTATATCTAAGGGGTTTTATTATTCCTTTTTATATAAAAGTTAGTTACTAAAAAGGGCATTATGTACTTGGTTTTATTAATTTGATCCTTATTATATTGTAGAATGCGACATATTTATAGGCTAATAAACACTTAATTAGGAAGACAGGTAGAAGCGAGTAGTTGATTATAGATTCAAGTTGAAGAAGGACTTATGCAGAAGTCCAATAACAAGACTCATAAAGAAGCATTGGTTAGGAGGAAACTTAATAATTAGGTGTTTTTATTTTGGTTGATTATTTATAGGATTTTCATTGAAAGTTTAGTTTGTTTTTATAGTTTTAATCTTTTCGTTCTAGCTTTGTTACTTGAGATTTGTTGGACTTCCACAGGAAATGAAGGCATCATCATTTGCATGCTTTATAGTAGAGAAGATTTCATTAGCAGTAAATGGATGTTGGTGACATTAGACAACACTGGAAATCTTTCTCTATCAGGGGAGTATTAGTTATCCTCACTTTCTCGATTATTTTTCATCATTTTTACATATGTTGTATGCTAAGAACAAGGTACAACCTAAGTGTGGGGAAGAGATTAGCAGTCAAGCTTGTCAATTTTGCTATAATTAGCTTAATAATGAATAATTTGATAATTTTTAAGGATCTTAATCAAGATTATTCATTATGCAATTTATTATGATTGTGATTTACTTTTTTATGCAAATAGTTGTGAGTTTTGATGATTAAGTTGATTTCAATTTACATTATTAATTTAATGAACGGATACTTGATTTGAATTATAATACTTTTGTATAATTTATACATAAATTAGGTAGAATTTGAGTTCTTTTTAAGCATTTTAATTATCCTACTTAAGAAGAAAAATCAAAAGAAAGAAAATGATAATTGTTTAACAAATTAGTATAAATAATTGTACTATGTTGGTTTTGTACTAATAAAAAAGTTGAAGTTAAAGAATGGTGTTAGTAGCCATTTAAGATAGTGACCTAGTTGAGTAATCAAGGATAAGGTTTTTACTCTCACATCAAAAGTTAGGTGAATTTTCAAATAAGCTTCTAAATGCTCCTATGTTGTTTAAATTTAGTGTTTTGTGTTTAATAAAAGAGATGTATAAAAGTTTTAGCATTTTTTTCATGTATGTTCACTTTATGCACTAAGTGAAATGGTGTGAATTAAGTTGAAATTTAAAGAAATATGGATTGAATTAGATTGATTTATAATTTGATTCAAGTAACTAAATGCTTAACAATTCGTTGAACTTTGCAATTGAATGAATAATGAAGAATCTTGATGGATAACTTAATATGTTTAATCCTTTCATAGAGATGTTTCTTATTAAGTTGAGAGTAATGAAATTGATTTTCTTGAGAACAAACAAATGCTCAAGTGTTGAGAAGTTTGGTAAGTTCTTAGTTGTTCATATTTTTAGGTTTATATTTAGTGCATTTCACTTGTTTATTTGAGTTTTTTTTTAACGTTTTTAGTACTTAATTCATTTATATTTCATTTTTAGTTCATTATTCACTTATTTGGAACAAAAAGAATGTATTGGAACAAGTTTAGGGCAACTTAGAGCTAGTTTGGCCAAGTTTGATGTTGGAAAAACACACACCAACACGCCCACATTAATGATTGTATACTTCAACATAGACATGTTGCATACAAAACAAGTGGTTTTAAAGTTTTAGAGAGTTACATGGCATTGCATTTTGAATATGGGTGCATATTTTCAGCTAATAATTTTTGGTTGTTGTATTTTGAATATGTTAAAGGTTGAATTTCATTAAGTCCATATGGACTATATGATAACATATATAAATGTGGTTTATTGGTCATTGACATTTGTTAATATATATTTTAGAACATACATTAATGCATTTATGGTTGCTTTCAATATTATATTTTTTCTTCATCAAGATTAATGTTGTTGCTAATGAAAGGAAAAACTGTTATTTTTGTTATTAGATACTATTACCTAAAAATCCAATTCATTGCCTTATAAAAATTCAAATTGTTGTTATATATGTTCAACATTATTGCTATAGTTTGAAACCATTTTGTTGCACATCATTCATTTTTTTGCCTAATTAAAAAAATATGTTACCTTGCACCTATAATAGCGTCACTTTATTAACGATATGAATTTTGTTGTCTTAATAAAAACACAACAATAATTGTATTTATAGTTACACTTTTTTTCTATTTTTTAATGCCCTTTTTGTTGTAGTGTCTGATGTTGTATTTACATAATAAAATAAAGGAAGTTTTGGTATAGAATTGTGGTATTTACAATATCATCTAGTGGTATGTATAATATTGACCAAAGATATTTTCCATATGAAGTGTTTTTTAAATAGAATTTTGGCATTTTTGTAAATATTAATGGTATTTTGTATAATGTGGAAGTGTTTTTTTGATAAGGTTGTAGTATTTTCTACAAAGAAAATCTTTCCACTATCTTATTTTATGTTTCTCATTGTCAACTTAAAGAATTACCAAGATGTTTTCTTTGTGAAATTTCCAATTTAAACATAATTTTCTTTAAACAAAACTATCCTCAAAATAAAATTAAAATTTTGGTCTAACTTTATTTTCACATTCAACTTTCACTTTTTCTTACGTTGAAGATAGAGCATAATATGGAGACGTAATAATGAAAAGAAAATGAAGTCATGCACTCTATTCACCCTATATTATGAATTTAACTTTAGATTGTGCATAGTTTTTATTTGTAATTTTTAAAGAAATCATATACGAAAAATGACATTATCAAGAAGAGCAAAACCTTTAATTGATTTAATGAAAGAAACTTTTCAAGGGTGCAACATATAAACAAAACATGACTTGCCTTTAAGTGTAATATGAACTTTTGCAAATAAATGGATTCTTATATTAGACTAACTCTCATGCTCTAAGAATCTCTTTTTTCACAATTTTGCAACACTCTTTGGAAATAAACACTTATTGGCATCCATTCTTGAGTTCTAGTGTACGGTCTCATGCATTCTCTTATCAATTATCAACAAAGCATGCACATTATAATAGTTGGGCAAAAAGTCAATTTTGACCATAATTTTTACATCAATCAATAAATTTAACTTGAAACTTTCAGATATTATAAATAAGAATCTAATATTTAGAAAACGTTCAAATATGTACTCATAATAAGGGAAAAACTTTCTGCTATATGATATCCTCACTTTCTACCAAATCAACAATGAACTGGTAGGTTTTTTAATTACAGAAGGAAAAAAGAACTACGTTCCCCAGTTACATGCTTCTATGAAATAAAAATCCTTGTAGATCCTGAGTGATGAGCTGGAAACACTGCTCAGGTATTGCATGGAGCAACTAAGTGCCCGGAGCACTACTAGAGGCTAAATGTACCATCTTATCTGCACACCGATTGCCTTCCCTATAGACATGTTGCAATTGGATGTCCCATATATGACCCTGCATCTCTCGGAGGTCCCTGAGCACCTATGGATCATCACAATATGATATGTTAGAAGAGGATAACATATTAATAACCTCTAGTGAATCCACCTCTAACATTACTCGATGATACCAAAGATCCCATGCTTGTTGTAATCCAGTTAAAGCCCCACAAAGTTCAGCTGTGAATGGAGAAACGACCCCAAGTGGCTGAAAGAAACCTTCACACTAATGCCCCACACTGTCTCGAATTAGACCGTCAGTGGAGGCAATGCCAGTGGTAGACTACACTACCCATCTGTATTAATTTTTACCTAACCTTCCGATGGTTTAACCCAACCTATGGGAAAGCCCAGAGTGGCACTCGTGGTAGGAACCACTCGGCGGGTCACATCTTTGGCCTTTTCAATACTGTCAACATATTGTAATACCACTTTGGTCCCTGATCATTTTCAGACCATTGGCCAAATTCGACTTCTCTCTAGCTTTAGTGAACCCTCAATGAACTCATAGGTAGAGTTGGCCATAAAAATTCCATTTCTAACTGCTGGTCCCTAGACTATACGATTTGCCTCTAACCCCTCGTGGGGGGGAGGGGGGGTGTATGGCTGCAATGGTCATGCAGACTAACTAGGGGAGGTAGTGTTGGATTCGATTCCAATTCCAGTTACCAACCTCATGCACCATATCCAGGACTAAGACATGCAGTAAACATTCGACGGTGGGGTGGTCGAGACCGTTAAGAGGGGACCCCAATCACCTGCCCAGCCATTGAACCAGAAGTTAACCCGTTTACCATTTCCTATCCTCCATTTAATACCCTAACAAACATATTTCCAAGTTACGACAACCCTACGCCAAATAGTCGAAGCTCCATGCCTCGTTACTGATTGGGGAATACTACGAACGTCAACATTATATTTTGCACCGAGGATTTGTACCCATAGTGTGTGCGGGTTGGTAAGCACTGCCCAGCCTAACATAATAAGTAAAGCGTCATTGGTGATGCAAATTTTTTTAATACCTAATCCTCCGAATTTTTTGGGGCAAAAGACTTCGGCCTACCGAATAAGGTTCACTCTCCTCCGTCCATTCTTATTACCCCAAATGAATTCTCTCATTAGTTTTTTGAGATCATTACAAAATTTTCTTGACAATCGTACCGTTTGCATGGTGTCGATTGAGACAGAAGATAGGACAGAGTGAGTTAACGTGACTCGCCCTATAAGAGAGAGTTCCCGGCCGCTCCATCCTGCAAGGCTCCTCGAGGCTTGATCCAAGATATACTGATAGGTGGACCTTGTGGTTCACTCATGGATCAAAGGTACACCAAGATATTTGCCTAGATTATGAGTAGGGATAAACTGTGATTTTTGACTAAACATGCTAGCAGTGTCTCGATTGACATTTTTGGAGAAGAATATTCAAGTTTTAGTTTTACTGATTGCTTAGCCTAAGGCTCGGCAAAATGCGTCCAACACCCGTAGGATAATTTGGACCTAGGATGATGAAGCTTTAGTAAAAAGGATCAGGTCATTAGCAAAGAAGAGATGCGAGATGGGAGGGCCATTTCTACTTAAACGAAATGTTTTCCAGTTACCGTCATGGACTTCTCTAGTAATCATATGCCCCAACCTTTCCATACAAAGCACAAAGAGATAAGGCGATAATGGGTCTCCTTTTTTAATACCCCTATATGCGACAAAATGATCAGAAAGGATCCCGCTCCGTGAAACTTCCATAAACACCGTGGATATACATTTCATAATGAGTTCGGCTAGAGGAGCCAAAAGGCCTATGTCCCATAAGGTGTCATTGATAAAATCCTACCTAAGACGATCATAGGCTTTTTCTAAATCGACTTTGATTTGTAGTATGCTTGTCTTTCCCTACTTTCGTTTCATCAACTGTATAGCCTCTTGCACTATTATAATGTTGTTCGTGATATATCCACCCGGGGTGAAGCTATATTGGGTTTGAGCCACTAAGGAATCAAGATGAGGCTTGAGGCAGTTGACAATCACTTTCGACAGGGCTTTATATATAACTGAGCATAGGCTAATAGGCCTGAATTGTGTCAAGGAGGTTGGGGATGGGACCTTGGGAATTAAAACCAAAATGGTTTTGTTGACTTCGGATTCCCATAGCTCATGTCGGAATATGGATTGGGTATAATCCATTACTGCAGGACCCACCTGGTCCCATTTGGAAGAACAAAACAGTATACCCATTAGCCCTCAGGCTTTGCTGGGGTTGATATCAAAAATGGCTTGAAGGATTTCAACCGTGAGGACTAGAGCAGACAGCGTTTAGAACGAAGCCTCCGAATTGGAAGGAAAGCCCCAGAGATAGGTAAGCTAGAATGAGTACAACATAGGACGTAAACAAAGTTTCAAAATATGTCTTGGCTAATTACCATATATGTGTGGGGTTAGAGATTAGCTGCCCATCATTATCTATTAAGTGAGGTATCCTTAACCTCTTCAGCTTTGCCATCACTAGGGTATGGCAGAATTTGGTATTGCAGTCTCTTTGTGAGATCCAAGTACTACGGGACTGCTGGTGTTAGTAAAGTTCTTCCTCATAGAGGAGTTGAATTAATTCGCCCCAATGTCTCTCTTCCAAAGCCATCAATGAATCGGATGTCTCTTGGTCCAAGGAATTTTGAATACCCTCCAGTCTAGCTAATAGTTGTTTCTTTCTATGGAAGATATTCCCAAACACTATCCTATTCCAGCTCTAGAGCTTCATAGAAAAGAATCTAAAGTATGCCGAAAATTGAGCTCATCTGTGGACTAGTGATCAACAACCAACTTATCAAAATCCGTATGAGTGAGCCACGCCGATTGAAACCAAAACGGGGGAATGGAGATTTCAGATCTGAAGCTTCTGTTTAATTCACACAACAGAGGCCTATGATCTGATCCTAAGAACAGAAGGTGGGTATTGGTCGCATTTAGGAATATTTCCAACCATTTTGAAGAGCAGAGAACATGTTCTAATTGAGCTCATATAGTCCCCCTTCTCCACATGTATTTGGACCCAATATATCCCATATCATGTAGACCACACCATTCTACACAATCCTGAAAATTCTTGTTCACAATTGGCATATAATGAGAGCCACCTCGTTTTTCATCCCAGGCCAATTTAGCATTAAAATCTTCGTCGATGATCCAGGGAACATTGATGGAGCTACTAAGCCAGTGCAAATACGGCCATAAGATTTTTCGAGTAGCACTCTGAGGATTAGCATAAACTGAAGTGAAAGCAAAGACTAACGAATTGTATTGGATGATCATGTGAATAAATTGACGGTACGCCATCATGACCAAAACTTCGAAATTGGTTGTCCATTGTAGCCAGATGTCTCCTACAAAACCATCTGCCTCCACTCGAAACGTGTGGTCAAAACCTAACTTTCGGATAACATCCAGGGCTCATCCTCCACTGATACAGGTTTCGACTAGCACTACCATCCTAGGGAAGTGTAACTTAATATAATTTAGCAAGATAGTTAGAAATTGGACTCCTCCATCCCCTTAACAGTTCCAATTGAGAATCGACATAAAAATTCTGCTGGAAATAAGACATTCTCTTATACCAAAACAACCTCCTGGATTGAGGGACACCCCTTTGCGTCATTGCCGCTTTGGGAGGATATGTTGGCTTATGCAAAGGATCTTAGAGTCTTCAAGGTGCATGGGGTCCACCAAAGAATGGTCTGACTCTCCCCCAACCAGTCCTTGGGCTGCTTGATCGTCACATATTATCTCAAAAGAGGATCAAATGTGAACTGTCGAGTAGGTCTCTATGGGTCGGTTCAGTGGTTGGAAGGTAATACCATGATCCAACCCTTAGCCAAAAGGACTAAAAATGAGCCCAAATAGGCCCCCTTGGAGCGGCTGGGCTCCAACTTTGCCCTTACAACCAAGCTAAGTCTTGGTGCGTGGCCTAGCGTCTTTAGGGCACAGCCTAGCTACACCCTTACACCTAAGATCGCCATTAACCAATTGACGATAGCGGCTCGTCTCTACAACATCCCCAAATGAAAATGAGTGAGAGAAGACAACGAGGGTTGGCCTAATGGCTTAACATCCTCACTTAAGGCTCTCCTTTACAGGAGGTCTTGAGTTCGAGTCACGCCAAAGG